>JAHIAM010005981.1:0-26371 GCA_021605205.1 Aegilops longissima
ACTAGGCCCGTTAGCACGTTCATTCTACGGTTCAAGTAAAGCAGTTCTCTGAACAAAAGCAGACTTGGCTCCTCTCTAGGTACACCTCGCGAGAAGACATGGAAATTGCAAAGATTTGACCTGAAATTGGGTCCAATGTCTTGAGTCTAAGATCAAGAAATTCAAAACTTCTCTGAAGAACTTTGAGTAGGAGGGGCAAATCCACGGCTCATGTGATCGTGTAAACTATCACCTCCCTTCTTTGGGTTGAGGCTTTTTCTTGAGATGGGTCGAGAACACAATAAGACATGACCTCCTTTTTTTGAGATGGCAGATTTCTAAACTTCAGCCCGATTTACTCTTAGTATTGTGGATGGGACCCGAGTTGCGAGATTCTGAGGCTTTAGTCGCCTTAGGTGCCATGACAACAGTTGGCCTATTACAAAATAAAAGTTCAGGTTCAGAATTTTAACCGAGGAGAAAATATCCAAATTGAAAGTCGTTATATCGACTAGAGGGGGTGAATAGGCGATTTTATGAATTCTTCAATGAGGAATTTGCGGTGAGAAATTCCTAAGTGAAGAACTACTTGCAGCGGAATAAGTACTCGAAGTAAGCATAAGAGAATCGGGCATGGTCATCATGATGAAATGAAGACAATCAAAAATCGAAAGCGTAAACACAGGATAGCACAAGATGAAGACAAAGCGGTGAAGAAATTGAGCGAGGAAATTGAGAAAGTCTTGATCAAAGTCTTCAAACACAGATATGAATGAACACTCAACACGTAATGAGAAATGAAAGGGTTGAGGAAATAGAACCGATTAGGTTGGTGAAGACAATGATTTGGTAGACCAGTTCAACTGCTGTCTCGGTTATGCGTCTGGTTGGAAGCGGTGAGTATTTAAACTCGAGGACACACAGTCCGGACACCCGATCGTGAGCACGCCTCAGGACACCAAGTCCTCACCGTATTCTCCTTGAACTAAGGTCACACAGACCTCGTCCAATCACTCGTGGTAAGTCTTGAGCGACTTCCAAACCTTCACAGACTTGGTCACTCGGTGATCCACAATTCCTCTTGGATGCTCTAGACCATGGCGCCTAACCGTCTGGAAGAAGCACAGTCTTCAAAGGTAACAAGCGTCGGATCACGCAGGATCAATCTCTTGATGATGCTCAATCACTTTGGGTTTATGGGGTTTGGTTTTGGGTTTTCCTCACTTTCGATGATTTTCGCTCAAAGTCCTCGGAGGATGGGTTGCTCTCAAATGACAAGTGTCAAGTTCTCTCGGAGCAGCCAACCAGCTAGTGGTTGTAGGGGTGACTATTTATAGCCTAGGAGCAACCGACATGATAAGACATAAATGCCCTTCAATGATATGACCGTTAGGTGGATAAGATATTTTGGGACAGTGGCGCGCAACCCTTGACAGCGATCGGAAATTTGACTCTCAAATTCCTCGGGGCTATCATGTTCCTCCTTTGTGTAGGCAATCCGCCTGGCGAATTCCTAACTCCTCGGTCAGAACAAATTCCTCGCGACGGAAGAACCGTCTCATCCTTGAAGAAATTGACTGCTTGTATGAGATTTCAAAGGCTTCACTCGAAGGATTGGTAGGTGTAGGATTTTGAGTTGAGCATCACATGGAAAATTTTCCTTAGTATTTCCTCGACCCCTTTAACGATCGGTGTTTCCTATGACTCAAGAAAGAAAGCGAAACTATGAAAACAAAAGTCTTCACGCTTCATGTTCCTCAAATGAATACCAAGTCTTCAAGGTCACACCAATTTCTTCACTTTCAAAGTCTTGAAAGTCTTGAATATCAAAGTCTTGATCGAAGAACTTCATTTTAGAATTCGACTTTCTCTGTAAATATCAAACTCCTCATAGACTTATAGACACATGTACACTCATAAACACATTAGTCCCTTAACCTATAAGTCTTCAATACACCAAAATCACTAAGGGCACTAGATGCACTTACAATCTCCCCTTTTGGTGATTGATGACAATATAGGTTAAGTTTTCAACGAGGATAAACATATGAAGTGTAAATACTGATATTGAGAATTTGATTGCAAGATATAGAAGAACTCCCCACGAAGATGTGCATAGTGAGAATTTGCTTTTGAGGCAATGCACATTTGAAGAGTTGAATCATGGAGATCTCCCCTATATCTTGTAATTCATACGCATTTGACATATAATATGAAGAATTTGAAATGCATGATGAAATATGGTGCTTGATGAAATTCAGCATGCGTGCAATAACATTAATGAGAACAAGGCATGCAAATAGCATCAAGAGTATCGAGCACAGTGCATCAAAAGTATCGAGCACCATCGGGTTTAAGATTACAACTCGATCAATAAAAGTTTGGAAGAGCGAGTTGTAACTTAACAAAAAATGCCCATATAATAGACCGGCGAAGACTAACTCAAATTTCTCCCCTTTGTCATCAAATGACCAAAAGGATCGGCGAGGACTAAGCCCTAAAGAATTTCAAGTTGATGAAGGGCGCCCGGCGTTGTTAGGGTCGGTTGTCGTAGTAGGGCCTCTGCGATGTCGTCAAGTCTTCATTTTCATCGGTGTCTCGCGATGAAGAATAGGAGCTAGCCACCAAGGAAGGAACTTTGACCTTCTTGTATTTCTTGGAGAGTGCAGACCAGTCAAATTCTTCCTTGAGACCCATTGTCTTGAGTTCTTCAGCGTTGTAGACATTAGAAAGAACAGCCAGTGCGTTTGAAGGTTTCATGGAGGTAGTAGTGGTTTTCTTCTTTGCATTGTGTGTAGAGGTCATGTTGTGAAGAATTGAACCAAGCGGCTTGACCCATTTATGATTGCGATCAACCTTCGATGAAGGCGGAGTAACTCACGATCGGTCATCACCACAGGTTACGTGGCTTGAGGACTTTGCTTGGCTGAGGTATTGGCGGCGAGTCATGTGTGGCGAGTCATCATTGGTGGAGTAGGATGCAGCTTTGCGCGGCTGACCATCAATGGGCGAATGCCTTCATCTATCTGAGCATTGCCTTGCCCTTGTCATCGGTGAGGAAAATGTCCGTTTGAGGACTTCAATCGAGGCAAGTAGCTGCGAGTGGTTGAGTATCAGCCTTGTAATTGAGTGAAGACCTTGTCTGATGAATCTCATAATCCAAGGTGCATAAGGCTTCAGCTCAAAAGGTGACATAGCAATGTTTGCGAGTCCTCATGAAGAAATCATGGAAGTTGGCCAGAGCATACATGAATGATATTGAAAAGCATATTCTTCATGATGCCAGCGACTTCTTCATCATTTGAGTCGTGGCCTTTGATAGGACTCATTGTCTTCGTCGAGAATCCGATAGGACAGTCAAAGGCACATACAATAATTCCTTACGAGGAATTTGGTTCTTAGGGCTGCCCGGCTTCAAAACTTCATTAGCACTTGCATATAGTGATTTGGCTTCGGGTTCGTTGTAGATACAACGAGCACCATCAAGTGGAGGGCTGAGTGGTAGGGCACAAAGCAATTGATTCTTGGTGCCTTGTAGTGAGTATTTTCGGACATCGATCCAACACCCATGAGTTCACATCTTGGCGTCTCCGGTGATGTGCAGCGTCGCATAGAATTGAAGAATGAGTTCTTCATTCCAATCCACGGATGTCGGTGCAGAAATTCAGAAGTCTGCATCGTGAAGAACAAGGAGGTGGCTCGAAAACTGGCAGATTCCATGTCCACATGAGGAATATGTGCATGATCGAAGACTTTGTCTTTGTTGAAAACCTGAGGAATAGAAGTTGGCTTGGTAGCAGTCGAAGCGCCTCTTCCTTATCGCGGCGAATCATATGGATTATGTCAGTGAAGAATACGTGCTTTCGAAGAAATCTTCACCTTGAACTTTTTCTTTGTTGAGAAGGATTCTTTGGCTTTGGCGTTGGAGTGTCGATGAGTTGCATCACGACCTCTGGAATCGCAATCTCAGGTTCTTGGTGAGAATTTCTGGTTCCTCTACATGTGCGATCTGAGGATCAGCGGCAGCGAGTTCATCGGCGCTAGTGGCTGGAATTTCTTCATGTACAGATGAAGTGGGATGAGTTTCTTGAGCCCATTTGAGCTGTTGGAGCGGGGGCGAGAATCTGTTGGATTGGGGTGAAGAGTGGAGAATTTGGATCTTGACTTTCCCAAAGTCATCGTTCATCACAGCGTTGTGCTTCCAATATCCACATCTTCTTCAATTTCCTCAACACCGGCCTCTTGGTGTGAGGCTGAGGCATAGGCGAGAAATGATTGGGGTTGAAGGATTTCTTCCACTTCAATTTCTTCATCAATCTGCTCTGCAAGCAGTGAATGATTTTCTTCATCGAGATCCGCTTGGGATCTCATAATCTTCACCAAAAGGAACAAGGTCCTTTGATGGCATGGAGAAGTGGAACAGCATCAATGGGATTTTCAAATGAGCTGGTCATTGTCTTCATCTTCTTGGGGCTGAAGAATTTGAAGCAGCTGATGCTTTCCTTTTCTTCCTTGCAGCTCGTTCTGCAGCCTTGATCTTCTTCACATCAGATCGGATGGAAGGATTGGAGTTGGTGTAGGCGCGGGAGGGCGAGGAATCTGGTTGAATTTCCTCGGTATGGCGATGCGGTTGCCTGACTTCTTCGATTTCTTGGGCGCACCACTAGTGGATGCCTGGCAATTTCTTCGGCGCTGGAATGGGATCATCAACCTGGAACTAGCATTTTCTTCATCGGCTGAACTTCATCAGCGGTCTTGGCATGTTCTTGATCGGCTGGCGAGGCTCGGCTGAGAATTTCTTGTTGCGTTGGGGCTGCAACATTGGTGAACTTCTTCGTCAGGTTGCCAATCTGACTGGCTCCTTGCCAATCAGCATAATATGAGTCAAATTTGTATTTGAGGGCTTTGATGTCACTTTGCATCTTGATAAGTTCTTGGTTGTCATCTTGACAACATTTTTCTTCAGCGATTTCTCTTTTACGTCTGCGATTTCTTGATCTCTCGGCCGTATCAAATTTCCATTTCTCCTCTTGGATGAAATGAGTCACATGTGACTTTGGCGGTGTCAACTTGAAGTCGAGCATAGGAGTGTTTGGGTCCTTGTGCGAGAGATCAATGTAGTCTAGGATCGCTCTTGGATCCAGCGATAGTGGCAGGTGTGCCTTTGGCTCTATGACCCTTTCTTGGCGGTCTCGATGATTTCCATAAGTTCATCATCATCAGCCTCATCATCTTGGTGGCTCTTGGAAGCGACCTGTTTCTTCTTAGGACTTGGCGAGGACCTCGTCCATTTGTGGCCTTAGTCTTCAACAAAGTTGGGCGGATGAAGAATTTGGTGCGGTGAGGAACTTCTTTGACACGGAGGCAATGGAGATGCTGCAGTCCTTTGGACGTGGCGGATGCTCAGGTCTTGAGGACTTTGTCGGAGCTGCTTGAGGACTTTGTAGGGCTCTTGAGGACTTGGGAGGAGGCGGGGCTGCATGAGGAATTGCCGTGAGGCACAGGTGAGGACTTGGCCGTGAGGGCCTTGTTGGTGAAACACTTGGCTTGTGTGCGGGCTTCTTTGCCATAGATTTTCTTGGCAGCCGAGGCCTCGATGGCAGCTGCGATAGCATAGTCCTCATTAAATTTGGCTTGTCTTGCCAATTTGGCTTGGCGCTTGGCCCATTCTTGGAAAGTCCTCACCACGCTTGATCTGGTGGGGTCGACTTCTTGACAGTGCCAATGGAGCTCTTGGGCATGGAGGATTGAGGCGAATTTCTTCATGTACTTTGGAGTAACATATCTGTACTCCCTCCATTCCTTGCCCATCTCCGTTCAATCCTTTGAATCGCACCTTGCGCTGATTTTGTTTTCTTTGCGAACTTCGGCTTCATCAGTGTGCAATAATCAGCATAGATTTCCTCAGGAATCTCAAGCAGATCATGACCTCAGGCCTCTTTCCTCCTTTACGTGGCTTCTTTCATACGCCATATTCTTGGTGAGGAATTTGAACAATCGAATTCTCTGAAGAAGTATGCAACTTTTCTTTGAGAACTGCAAATGAGTTAAGTTGATGAGAACCTAGTGATTCAGCGGCGGACATGAGTACTGTGAACAGAGTATAGTTGCGAGGAATTTGGAGAGGTCATATCGTTCTCGGAAGGTTTTTAAAAAGAACTAGTTTGAGAATTTGACCAGATGAGCCTTGAAGAATTTCACTAGCGATCTTTGTCTTAGGTTCGAGTTGTATAGATCGAGGATCCACACAATTGAGGAATCTTGAAGAAAATCATTGCTTAGAAAGCGAATCAAAAGCATATTTTGTTTGAGGTGTTCATATGTGTGAAGATTTGAAGAATAAACACCTTTGAAGATTTTCGGGAAGGTTTGAGAATCAAAGCGAGTAATAAAAGTAACTTTTAATTACGAAGTGAAGAACACGACGGAATGAGAAGAACAGATGGGAAGTTAAATCGGTTAGATCTTCCGCCCTAACTTGGCGGAGAAGACAGCTCTGGCGGTGAAGAATGAAGATTTCATGATCGGCCTTGAATGCGTCGACGGCGAGTCGAGTAGTGAAGCTCTTCCTCACGGCTGACGATGGAGTAGCGGCGGCGCTAGGGTTTGAAGCTCGGCGAGAGAAGCGGTCGGCGAATAAAGGAAGTGAGGAAGGGAGAGGGGTATATATATAGCCACGGTGAAAAACTGTTAGCCGAAGATTTTGGAATGAGCGTGCCTGACCCTTCTCATTAAACGACATGTGTCACCTTACGTCTTGAAAAGTGGAGATTGTGTTAGATCGTGGGTGAATAGATAAATCTATCGTGGGATGCGGAGCGGTTTGGCGGCAAAAATGAAAGTTTGGATAAGATCAGTTTTAAAGTTCCGTTCGCAATTTCTTGGTGACAAGGACACAGTGAAGATTTTGAGCGAGTTTCAAATAGAGCGCACATGAAGAATTTGTGAATAGATTGGGTTGAGTATAGCATAGAGGGAAGGGTCCGATCACATTCACTTAGCGAAAAAGCGACTTGAAGAAATAGCCATAAGTGAATCTTGTTGAGACATAAATATATATATATATATATATATATATATATATATATATATATATATATATATATATATATATATATATATATATATATATATAATGAAGAAAAGCAGCAGAGCGGTGAAGATTTTGCAAAGTTGAAGAATTTGAAAAACTGAAGAATTTCAAAAGCGAGGAAAAACTCAAATTGAAGATTTTCAACTTTGGTGGTGGCGTGACCCACCGTATAAGAATGATGATTTCAGACACAGCGTACAATTGTCGTAGGGTTACGAGAATCAAATTCTTCATTAATTTCTTCACACTTAGAGTGTTATTCTTCATTGATTGAAGAAAGCGTTTCTTCATGTGTTGCACATCTAAGTCATCAATTTTGCATAAGTGTCGGGATGTGTGTCCTTTTCAAAGAACATTCGAAGATTCTAAGATATTTAGCTCACACGCAACTTGCTAAATCTCTTCTCATCCAAGGGCTTTGTGAAGATATCGGCTAGCTGTTCTTGATCTTCACATGCTCGATGGAGATGTAAGCCCTTCAACACATGATCACGAAGAAAATGATGGCGAATCTGAATGTGCTTTGTCTTGAGTCTGAACTGGGTTGTGAGCAATCTTGATGGCACTCTCATTGTCACGATGAGAGGCACATTCTTCACGTTGATGCCGTAGTCCTTGAGAGTTTGCTTCATCCACGAAATTGAGCACAACAGAGCCAACATCAATGTATTCAGCTTCGCGATGAAGCGGTGATACAGTTCTGTTTCTTGAGGACCAACGGACCAAAGATCGTCAGAAATGACAAGTACCAGATGTTGACTTGCGGTCCACGATCACCAGACATAGTCAGTCGAGAATATCAATGAGATCAAAAGTAGAGCCCTTGGGTACCATAATCCTAGTGTTGGTGTGTGAGCTAGATATCGAAGAATATGCTTCACAACCTTATGGTGTGATTCCTTGGTGTAGCTTGAAATCGGGCACACATGCAAACACTAAGCATTATATCTGGCCTAGATGCACATAAGTACAATAGAGAACCAATCATGGGCGGTATACCTTGTGATCGAAGTCAATACCATTTTCATCGATTGCATAGATGGCCATTTGTGGGCATAGGAATTTTAGCGCCTTTGCAATCTTGCATGCGAATTTCTTGAGGACATCTTTGAGGTATTTCTCTGAGATATGAATATGCCATTGTGTTGTTGTGAATTTGAAGACCTAAGAAGAATTTCAACTCTCCCATCATAGACATTTGATATTCTTCACTCATCATATAGGCAAATTCATCACTATAACGTTGGTCGATGCAACCAAAGATAATATCATCAACATATATTTGGCACACAAACAGTTCACCATCATATGATTTAGTAAAGAGAGTAGGGTCAAGTGAACCGGGTGTGAAGCCATTCTTCACAAAGAATTCCTTCAATGTATCATACCACGCATGGTAGAACTGTTTGAGACCATAGAGGGCCTTGTTGAGTCTGAAGACTTTGTCGGGATTCTTTGGATCTTCAAAACACAGGGGTTGAGCAACATATACTTCTTCCTCAAGCTTACCATTGAGGAATGCACTTTTCACATCCATTTGATATAAAGTGATATTATGATGGTTAGCATAAGCAAGTAATATCTGAATAGCCTCAAGTCTAGCAGGTGCAAAAGTTTCATCGAAATCAATTCCTTCAACATGTGTAGCCTTGAGCTACAAGTCGTGCCTTATTCCTCACCACAAGGCCATTTCATCTTGCTTGTTGCGGTAGATCCACTTTGTGCCAATGATATTATGCTTGCGAGGATCTGGGCGTTTGACGGTTCAGGACATTGTTGAGCTCGAGGCTGATGTAATTCTTCTTGCATGGCCTGAATCCACTCGGGCTCGAAATGCTTCATCTACCTTAGTGGGCTCTGTGATAGAGACAAAAGCATAGTGCCCACAAAATTAGATAAATGTGAAGCTTTTGGCGTGTGAGAGGACTGGCGCTTCAATGTCATCGATGATCTTGTCAACTTGCACTTCTTTTACAGCGAGGATGAGCTGGTTGTCGTCGAGAATTTGATCAGCATTTTCTTGACACCATTGTCTTGACATTATCTTGAGTGCATCAGCTCGGCGTTCTTGGCGTCTAGGAATGAATTCTTGGCAGATTCTTGATAGGAATGACATCCTCGGTTGCCTTGAACTTGATAGATTCCTCGGGGCTGGTTCATCTAACACGGAAGGTAGGTGCTCTCTTTGCGAGCCATTAGTTTCATCGAACCGCACATCTGATATCAACAATCTTGTGAAGTGCGATGTTGAAGACTCTGTAGGTGTCTGAGTCCTTTCGTAACCAAGCATAAAACCTTCATGTGCTTTGGTGCAAATTTAGAATTGTGATGAGGATCTCTAATCCAGCATTTAGCACGAAGACTTTGAAATAACTCACATTGGGTTTCTTGTCGGTGAGGAGTTCATAGGCAGTCTTCTTGAAGAATTTGTGAAGATATACTCTGTTGATGATGTGTACAGCGGTATCAATTGCATCAATCCAAAAAGCGACTAGGCGTTTTGTATTCATCAAGCATAGTCTGAGCCATCTCAACAGGTTACATTCTTGCGCTCCGGCGCCATTTCTTTGAGGAGTATAGGGAGCAGATAACTCATGAGTAATACCAAGTTCATCAAGATAGCATCAAGACCAGAATTCTTGAACTCAGTTCCATTGTCACTCTGATGTATGCGATCTTCACACCAAAGTTAGTTGAAGCCCTCGAGGAAAATCGTTTGAAGACTTCACGCACTTCATTTTGTAAGTAACAATGTGTACCCATGTATATGAGGTAATCATCAACAATAACAAAGCCATATAGAGATGCATCATTAGTATTTGCTGAGTAATGATTAGGACCAAAGAGGTCCATGTGAAACAATTCGAATGGGCGAGTAGTGGTCATGATAGTCTTATTTGGATGCTTGGCCTTGGTCATTTTCCACTTCACGGGCTCCACATAAGTGATCCTTGAGGAATTTGACATTCTCAATGCCAATGACATGCTTCTTCTTCCATGGCGTGTGCAAATTCCTCATGCCTGCGTGACCAAGTCGCCGATGCCATAGCCAGCCTTCTAAAGCTTTTGCAAGTAGACACCACGGCTGGTTGTGGTCTGTAGAAATCAACAATATACAAGTCTCCTCTCCTAAAGCCTTGAAGACTTTGGAATTGTCGACTTCCATGATCACAACACAAGCGATACTTGCCAAAGACAACAACCATATCAAGATCACAAAGCATTGAGGCTGACATGAGGTTGTATCCTAAGGACTCAACAAGCATGACTTTGTCCATGTGTATGTCCTTAGAGATCATAACCTTACCAAGACCAATACGACTTTTGCCTTTGTCGGCGAAGATGATATGCTTGGATGTGGCGGTGATAAGGGAGCATCCATCAATAGATTCTTGTCACCGGTCATGTGATTTGTACATCCACTATCGAGGACCCACTCATTGGCTTTGGGTTGATCATCCTGCGGATGAATTAGTGCAACTTACGATCTCATATACTTCATCGGTGAAGAATATGATATCAATTTCATCGAGATGAATTTCATCGAGCCAATATAACGAGATAAGCGGTATGAGGGCGTGTGAAATGAAAGTTCATTTCTTCATGATTAGCTGCGTCCTTTCGAGGGCATTTGTCGGGCCTGAGCAAATTCTTGGGCGTTAAAGCACGTCGTGGAACTGACCCTGAGAAGAGATTAGTTCTTTTCTTCACCACCCACATCGAAGGGGTGGCAAAGAGTTCATCACTCTGCGAGCTCCATATGAGAATGGTGGCATAGAGGCCAATCCATTTCGTTTCACATAAGAGGGTTAGGGTAAGCATATGAATAAGCGGAGAAATTCTTGAGGACTTATGAACATATTGGTTTGAAGAATAATGCACATATTCATAGCCCTTAGCTCTACCTGAAAGCGAGTTGTTAGCACGATGATAATCATATGAGGACTTGGATCCATATGAAGAATTTGGTCCATATGAAGAGTTTGATCAGGGGTTCCTTTTCTTCACGGTGGTGTCATGAGGACATTCACCTAAAGACTTTCAAGGCACTTCTTGGGAACCAGATTTTCTTCATAGGGAACCGTTCCTGCGATTAGTGCCAACATATCTAGCAAATACTTCACCATTCTGATTTTTGAACAGTTTATAGTTGGAGTCAAATGACTCATCGGAAGAATGAGGAGATTCAGATGTAAAGCGGATAAGTTAGATGGATCAGCTGGAGGTCCCTTTGCAGCAACCATGAGGTTTTGGGATCTTGCTCGGGCTTCAATATGTTCCATCGGCATTGAGTTTCCTCTCAAAGGCAATACCCTCTTTCCTAGGGTTCTGTTGAGGATCTGCTTTTAAGCACATCACAAAAGTCGATGCCCTTTGAGGCTTTTGTACATGCTGTCATGTACAATTCCTTCAACCCTGCATCGTCGATGATACTAGCAATGTCCTTAGATGAGAATTAGTGATAGCGAGGGCAGGTGAAGAATTTGTAACAGTTGAAGCATTTGAACATTCGGTGAAGAATTAGCGATTCACGTTCAATGCACTTTAAGCATGGAGGAACAAATTCTTCACGAGAAGCTGATTTGTTGAGCAAGTAATGAATCACGCTCCTACGAAGATCTTCATAACTCACTCTTAGCTTCTCAAGATCTTGCTTTCTTTGAAGAAATTCATAAGAAAGTTTCTCATGATCGGACAAAGAGAGTGTTATGATGACCTTGAAGGCTGTCAAACCTAGGCTGAAGTCTCTGAAGATTTTCGATCGGGGCTTTAGTCGATCCATTTCTTCACCTAACATATCATCACTTTTATCTAGCATGTTTGAACCTTTTCAAAAGCCCTTTGTTGTTTCACTGCAATCTTAGCAAGTTTTGAGTAGTGGGCTTTAGATCTTCATCGATTCATTTTCACTAGATTCAGAGAGGAGGTATATTTGAATACCTTGGCACCCTTTGCCATGAAGCAAAAGGTGGGGCGTAGTCATCACTATCTTCATCAGCTTTGTTGGTGAGTTCATTTTCTTGAGTTGAAGATGGACTTCTTGCGAAAGCGATGGCGAAGCAGACTTCGCCACACGGACTCGGATTCTTCGATGCCTCCTCTTCCTCATGTTCCTCATATTCAGCTTGAGTCCATTTCCTTGCCAATGAATGCGAGCCTTTTTGGGCTGCTCTTCTTGTGAGAAGAAGGCTTTGAGGATTTGATGATGAAGATTTCTTCTTCTTCTTAAGCGTCATCAAAGCGTAATCCTTGTATTTCTTCTTCTTTAATTCCTTTTCCCTTGAGGACAATCTTGAATGTGGTGACCAGGTTTCTTGCATTTGTGGCAAAGTCTTCTCTTATAGTCCTTTGGATGAGGAATCACTCCTCCTTGAGGATTTTCCAAGCGACCATGTCTTGAGAACTTTGGAATTTCTTAGCGAGCGTGCTAGCTCTGGCTCAATTCTTGAGGATCTCCAAGGCTACTACGAGTCTTCACACTCAGATTCAGACACAGCCTTGGCCTTGAGGCGCGTGATTTTCCATAGCTAGAACCATAGAGATCTCTCTTTTGACAAAAGCTGGAACTCATGAGTGTTAGCCTCTCGAGGATATCAAGTTTGGATCAAGTGACTTGTAGTCAGCGCGCTCTTGTATCATCGGTGCGGAGTGTCAAATGAGGAATCAAGCGATCTCAACAATTTCTTCACCACCTCATGGTGGGGTGATGTCGAGTGGCACCAAGTGCTTGAAGCTCATTTGAGATGTCGGTGAAAGCGATCGAAGGTTTGTTGAACCTTTTAGTTGTCGAGTCTTTTGAAGCGGTTGAAGAGATTGCGAAGAACATCAACTCGAGAGTCACGCTGAGTTGAGACTCCTTCATTACTTTGGACAGCTGTCCCGGATGAGCTTAGCGGTTTCCAAAGCACTCACTCTTCCATATTGTCCTTTGCTCGGATGGCCACATATGATATTCTTAACGAGAATCGAGTTGCTTGAATCTCTTCACATCGGCAGCATTGAGAGAAGGTGTGGTGAGGAACACCATTTTCCACAACATACGAGATCGTTGTCAATTGCCTCAAGATGCATTCGCATCTTGTTCTTCGATAAGGGTAGTCCGTCCCATCAAGGTAGGACACCCAGCTGAGACCTTGATCATACTGCGGTCGACATAACTAAAACTCGGTGGTTAAACCAAAATCACACGAACAAGGGGTACCTTGCTCGATACCAATTGAAAGTGCGTTATATCGACTAGAGGGGGTGAATAGGCGATTTTATGAATTCTTCAATGAGGAATTTGCGGTGAAAATTCCTTAGTGAAGAACTACTTACTGTGGAATAAGTACTCGAAGTAAGCATAAGAGAATCACGGACATGGTCATCATGATGAAATGAAGACAATCAAAAGAGTACGAGAAAGCGTAAACCGAGGATAGCACAAGATGAAGACAAGCGGTGAAGATATTGAGCGAGGGAAATTGAGGAAGTCTTGATCAAAGTCTTCAAACAGAATATGAAGAACACTCAACACGATAATGAGAAATGAGAGGGTTGAGGAAATAGAACCATTAGGTTGATGAAGGCAATGATTTGGTAGACCAGTTCAAGCTACTTTGTCTCGGTTATGCGTCTGGTTGGGCGGTGAGTATTTAAACTTCGAGGACACACAGTCCGGACACCCGATCGCTGAGCACGCAGCTCGGGACACCAAGTCCTCACCGTATTCTCCTTGAACTAAGGTCACACAGACCTCGTCCAATCACTCATGGTAAGTCTTGAGCGACTTCCAAACCTTCCACAGACTTGGTCACTCGGCGATCCACAATTCCTCTTGGATGCTCTAGACCATGACACCTAATCGTATGGAAGAAGCACAGGTCTTCAAAGGTAACAAGTGTCGGATCCACGAGGATCAATCTCTTGATGATGCTCAATCACTTTGGGTTTATAGGGTTTGGTTTTGGGTTTTCCTCACTCGATGATTTTGCTCAAAGTCCTCGGAGGATGGGTTGCTCTCAAATGACAAGTGTCAAGTTCTCTCGGGCAGCCAACCAGCTAGTGGTTGTGAGGGGTGGCTATTTATAGCCTAGGGAGCAGCCCGACATGATAAGACACAAATGCCCTTCAATGATATGACCGTTAGGTGGATAAGATATTTTGGGACAGGTGGCCGCGACACGACAGCGGTAGAAATTTGATTCTCAAATTCCTCGGGGCTATCATGTTCCTCCTTGTGTAGGCAATCACAGCTTTGGCGAATTCCTAACTCCTCGGTCGAACAAATTCCTCGTGACGGAAGAACCGTCTACATCCTTTGAAGAAATTGGTGAACTGTATGAGATTTCAAAGGCTTCACTCGAAGGGATTGGTAGGTGTAGGATTTTGAGTTGAGCATCTCATGGAAATTTTTCCTTAGTATTTTCTCGACCCCCTTTAACAGTACGGTGTTTCCTATGACTCAAGAAAGAGAAAAATGAAACTACGAAAACAAAAGTCTTCACGCTTCATGTTCCTCAAATGAATACCAAGTCTTCAAGGTCACACTAATTTCTTCACTTTCAAAGTCTTCAGAAAGTCTTCAGAATATTAAAGTCTTCAGTCGAAGAACTTCATTTTTAGGGGTCAACTTTCTCTGTAAATATCAAACTCCTCATCGACTTGTAGACCTGTGTACACTCACAAACATATTAGTCCCTTAACCTATAAGTCTTCAATACACCAAAATCACCAAGGGGCACTAGATGCACTTACACAAATTAATGAAGGTAGCGGCTTACGAAGGGGCCTAATGATGTAAGGATAACTGGGCAACAATATTTAAGCCGATACAAGCATTAAGAGCAGTTCAAAATTCTTAAAGATATGAGAAGTAGGCAAGGTTCACAGATCAATGGTATGCATTTAAACTGGACACCTGGACAATTATGTTTTGGGGCATTTAACAGAAGAAGTTTTCCGGGTGATAAAAATAGGTTTCATAATCTTACGCTAAAATTTGAGATCAAGGTCCGTTCGATAAGAAAGTTTTCTAGACCTAAAAGCTAGCCAGATGTGTTCATAGGCTCGAATGAGGCTTTTATCTGAAGAAAGGGATCTGTTTGTTATCCAAGACAAGTCGAAAACAACTACATGGCTATTTTATATCATTCTCAGATCGGAAGAGGTATCTAGGAGGAAAGCTAACAAGGTTTGGCTCAATGGTGATGAACTCCGGCGAACTCGAGAAGCTCTAATGCAGATCTAAGCAAGGAAGGAAGGGAACTTCTACGGATCTGGAGGGGCTGCGAAGTTCGCCGTCATTTACGATCGATTCGAGGTTGATCTGTGGCTGGGGCGGTGAAGACAAGAAGCTCGGCAGCGGCGGAGCTCGAAGGAGCAGAGGAAGAAGATGGCGAGGAAGGGTGAGAATGGGAGACCTAGGTCGCGCCTATTTATAAGGAGAGGATAAGCGGGGCGCAGCGGCGGAAGCGAGGAGATAAGAGTTATTATCCGGACCCGACGCCTCGGTTTTGAACAGTCAATAAAAGGCGAGATCCGTTGGAGGATATGGTGGAATAAACAAGAATTTAAGAAAATATGACATCCGGCGGGTTAATATGGATCAAAAAATAGCGTCATGGCGGGTTAAAGAAAGTCTTTTCACAGTCGGAAAGGCGAAGATTTATGTTTTAAAGTATTTTAAGATTGACATGAACAGGTTCAAATCAATCTGGGGCCTAATGTTGAGGATATAACTATTTGTGTAAGCCGCCCGGGGAGAGGCAGATTACATAAGGAAAATCACCGAGAAAAAGCCCAAGACCAAGCATGAAGATGGCGGTTCAATAAAGGGCCTAAGGCCCTGAGCGACTTAAGGCCCGTTGTAGTAAGCCGCCATAATGGCATGACTTGTATCATAAGGTAGATTTAACTAGTCAAAGAGCAGACATTGTTTATAAGCGGCGGTACTCTACATGAAACCCGAGGCGTCAACCCGTGTATATCTGGGAGACGACCTTTGGCGGCAAAACGAAAACAACCCATCGAGGCCGGGCATAAGCGTATTCCACTCCTGGTCATCGAAACATCAAGCAATACCAACCCAACTAGATGTAGGCTTTCCTTCTACGCATGGGGCGAACTAGTATAAAACCTCTTGTGTCCTTTGTCCCGATTAACCCCTTTAAGCTTCCTAGTTGCGATGGCTCCACGACTAAGTCCTTGCGAGGACATATCTTTGTGACAATTCCATGGCAGTAGTGGTACTCTAATAGCTAACCTTGTTGTGATGACAAGATAGGACATGTGCGCTTTTGGATGGAGGAACTAGATCTGCATTGTGTATTTAAGTTTTATGCGAAGTCAATGTACCTCTACTTTCACGGACTTATAGAAAAATGTATCAACATTCACAATGTCAAATCAATATTTTACACTCATTATAAAGCGTAGTTCTTATTCTCATTATAATCAGTATTGTAGATATTGATATTTTAGTATAAATTTGGTGGTAGGATTTCATTGATGCTGTCAAAGCGTGGAGGAAGCGGAGCTTAGGGCTTACATTGCGGTCTACGCATAGGTATTTCTCTTCATAATCCTGTAATTTTAGAGGCTGATTGCGCTTTTGTGGTAGCATCTCTTGCATCGAGGGACTATAGCAGGTCTGCTATCGTGACACGAAGATGAAAGTGTTGAGCATCTCGAAGTTGATCAACAATCTTCAATTGTCAAAGATTAGCCGTTCAGCCAATAAGGTGGCACACTTAATCGCTAAGTATAGCTTTGACAATAGATTAGATGGTATTCTTGTAAATAACGTACCGCATACTGTGTGGTGAATATTGTATTGAATAGGTGTCTTGGTGTGGCTAGTTAATTAATATAAGGTGGTGTTAAAAAGTATAAATTTGGTCAAACACTTTGCAAGCGGTTGTGGGAGTAAAAGGACGGAGGAGTATCATGCATCGGAGTAGGCAAAAAAAATTGCTCATTTATAGCGGTCGAAGTCTCAAAGGGCCCGATCGTGCGAGGAGGCGAAAGGTCGTGGGAGGCGGCGGTTGGCGGAATTAAGTGAAGTTACATCCATGCGCATGGCATGGCGTGCAAGCAGGAAGAAGCTATCCGTCGGGCCTATGATATGGGTCTAGTAGACATGACATCTAGTGGGTCCGCATAGTTCTCGAGAACTCTTTGGGGGCTTGCAGCTGTTTATCCACGGGCAAGCCAGCAACCCACGCCGTTCATACGCCCTACTCGTCCCGTCTTCTACTACCTTACAACGATTCGCTCCCGATCGTCCGTCCTTTCACATTAGTTCGCTCCCAGTTTTGCGAGGTACAACAGTTCAACTTCTCCTAACCCTCCTCCAAAATCCATGGCCTCCCAAATCTCCATGATTGCTGCTGAGTACCGAGTTAGAGCCATCACGGTGATCGATTCATCGTCATCTACACCGCCATGACGGTGAAAGCATGGCTTGCTCGCTTCTCGCATGTTCAGCAGTTCAGCGGATGAGTGGGTGCATTGGGCTAGATGTTGAGTACACCACATCTGGGGCGAAGAAGGATCTAAAGGATGAAGAGAGGAAGAAGCCCGCCGTGATCAATTTTGCATACATAACGTTTGCTTGGTCTACACATATGCCATGCCGGCGTTGAGTGCCATGATTTTAAGAACTTCCTCAAGGACAAAAGAGTGAAATTCATTCTGTAGGCTTTAAGCGACGAGGATGTCTGCATCGGATAGGTCTCGTTGTAGGCCAGCCTTGATCTCGAAGAGCAAGCACTGGTGTCCTCCTCTCAACCTTCAATGCTGACCTGGCAGCATCCATGATTGATCCTTAAATGCGCTAAGCTGAAGAAACCTCATCATGAGTTTCATCATGCATGGGAGTC
This sequence comes from Aegilops longissima, assembly GCA_021605205.1. Lineage (NCBI taxonomy): Eukaryota > Viridiplantae > Streptophyta > Magnoliopsida > Poales > Poaceae > Aegilops > Aegilops longissima. Next base: position 17,935 of record JAHIAM010005981.1, read on the forward strand.
GAAGACATTAGATAAAGATCACATCCTATATGCAGCAATGGATGCCTACCTTTGTTTAAATATCTACAAGGGTTGGATGAAGAAGCGAGCCAGTGTCGGTTCAAGCAAAAAAGCGTCGTGACGAGGAAGAGGAAGAGGGCGAGGGCGAAGTCGGGGCGTGGACTCGGACTCGAGTAGGTGGCGATGTCGTCGCTCATGCTGGTTCTCTGCGATGTCAAGCGGACTAGTTGCTTAGTTTATTTTCAAGGGTGTGTTGTCTTTGAGGCCCTAGCAGAACTATGTTTAGTATGCTCTTTCTCGTTATTTGAACTCTTTAAATGCGTGCAGTAGTACTAGTACTATGTCTTACTACTGTTCTTCTTGCAGTTGGTACTATTGCTTTCGTATCTTCGTGTTCCTCTTGTACTTAATACGTTAGTACTAGTAGTATAATTTGGGTCGATTGATTTGTGAAAAGAAGTTCGGCGGGCGAAGGAAGAAGGCGGCGAGAATAGGTGGAAGCGGCTCACATGGTCGGCGTGACCCAAGTGCTCCTTGAGTTGCAGGATCACGTGGCATTCAAGGTCTGAAGGTAGATTCCGCATCCACACCGGTTTGTGGGCTCGGCTACCTTGCGGCCGGCTTCGCCCGACAGCCACCATGCGCGCCTCCTCATGTGGCGAGGCGACAATGACCGCTAGTTTCTCCTCGTCGGCGTGCTGAAACGCGCTCGTCCTCCTCTTTATGCGCTGCGTGCATAGGCGGCTCCACTAGCTGCTTTCGCGTGCTTTGCTGGCGGCGGCATCGCGAGGAGGACTACGAGGCAGCATGGCGAGGCGAGCCTTGCTTCATGGCACGAGGGATGGCGGCGACACGGCGGTGATGGGCGAAATTTTGGCGGAGCGGGCGGCGCCCGGCATCTTAGCTGGCGGCGGCGGCATATTGATGAGTCTTGCGTGTGGGAGCTTACTTTAGTTTTATATAAGGTTGGTCAAACTTAAAAGAAAACCGTACTAGTACACATAAACACTAGACTTAGGCAGCGCTTTTATTAGTTAGTACCACAGCCACGATCGGAATCCTGTGCAAGCGTGAACGCTGACGCTGGCGATCGATCGAGCAGTGCGTCACCGTGTCGGCTCGAAGGACATCCACGAACCTTTTGTGTGTGTGAAAACAATCCTCGAATATTACTCAACTTTTTTCTGGGAAAGTTCTTGGCGCTGCAATATTTCCATATATTTGAATTTAGCTCCGATTCGTGTTTATTTGGATTTGGGCGTTTTAGGTGCGCCCTAGTTTTTTTAATACTGATTTTGTGTGTTTAAAAGTTCTTAATAGTTCTGTTTTCTTATTTTGAATGCAAATACCTAACTAAATACTAATAAAATTCTTTGGCTCGTCCGTGCTTTTATCGGCGCTACTGCGCCCTAGAGAGATGCAGCAATAGAAATTGTTTAGTTTAGGTGACGAGAGAGCGTGTGTATGTGTCCATATGTGTGTTGTGGCGGAAGGGCAATGTGGAGGCGGTGTGCGTGTGATACAAACATAGAGAGGTGTGAATGTGCAAATGATCATGCATGGTGAGACATGAGCAGATATACCGTCGTTGTGTATACATGAGAAGCGGTCTTCTAGTTTACTTGTGTGTGTGTGAGAGAGAGAGAGAGAGAGAGAGAGAGAGAGAGAGGAGCATCAGTAACACAACAACCATCTCTCTCGATTCGTCCAGTCCCTCATGCAGTCGCATGCAACACATGCATCAGCACACATTTGACACCCTCACCCGGCCCCCCACCTCAAGGCCGCACAATCTCTTTGTGAATACCCATTTCTCTCCTTAGGTTTGTTTCTCTCAATATCTCTCTCTCTCTCTCTCTCACACACACACACACACACACACACACACACACACACACACACACACACACACACACACACACACACACACACACACTCCCCGAGCACACAATTCATCCCCATCCAAGGTTATCTGGCGACCACTCTAAGCTTGTGCTTCTTTGCACCCCAACATGAACAACACCTCAATCTTCAAAGAGGGCATCGAGCAGATCGAAGGCAGCAACCACACCGTGTTAGAGAATCTGAGGTCATTTGGAAGCAGGGTGATGTGGCGACAGTGGTGACTCCTCCCCATCTCTCTCTCTCTTGCACAAAATTACCAATCCCTCTCTCCCCGCACAAAATTGTCAATCCCTCAACCCATGAGATCCTTCCCCTCTCGTCCATGTTTTTCAGCTCTCTCATCAAACATGTTGTCTCTTCTCCTTCCACGTATCTGAGAATCTGGATGCACGCATCTCACGTATATTACATGTCTCCATCTTTCTCACAGACCTAACTTCTTCTCTCTCTTTCTCTCTCTATCTCTCTCCCTCTGTCTCGTTAGGTTTGTCTCCTACTCTCTCGTCCACATACATACAATCTTTCCGCCTTCTCTGCTCCATCTTCAAAAGCTCTCTCTGCATGTTTCATTCACACATTGGGATATGTCAAAATGTTGCTTCTATAATGGCCTGTTTGGATCATGGGGTTAGAGCTAGTTTGGGTTAGTTGGGGCTCAAATAACCAAAAGTATCCAAGCAGGGAGGTTAGAGTGGGTTAGTTCCATCTAACCCAACTATCCGATGGAGAGGTGCTTATTTGGGTTAGAGTGGGTTGAAAATAACTCTAACTCTAACGTGTTAGAGTATCCATGAGGGCCAATGGCTGATGTAGAGTTATGGTTGTTTTGTTGCATCCTACAAAGTAATAACTATGAAATGCATTTAGATTCTCATTTGGTTGGGATTATGTGAGTTTGAGCATGTTGTGAAGTACTATAGACCTTGTATACATCTTGGGATTAGACAATGATTGTAACTATTGAATTGTATAGACCATTACATTCGAAGTCAATAGCCTAATATATTTATTTCACAATTTCAACAAATGATTAGTTCACTACAAACTAAGAAAACAAATGTGTACTCCCTCGTTTTATTTAAGTCCGCGTATTAGCATTGGTCAAAGTCAAGTTTTGTAAACTCTCGAAAGCTTATAACAAAAATATTAACATATACAATAACAAATAAATACCATTAGATTCATTATTGAATGTACTTTAACATCATACATATTTGTTATGGTAAATGTTTATATTTTTCTATAAACTTAGTCAAACTTTAGGAAGTTTGACTTGGTTAAACCTAATATCTGAGTTTACTACTACTACTAGCTAGTTGCTTGGCGAATCACTCAACCGCCACGGGAGTCGGTGTCACAAAATTTTGAGGTCGTGGGAAAATCTCCCATGACCCTGATTGGCAGTGGGAAGTTACCATCATAGCCTTGAACAGGCCTACGGATGGCGCTTGTTGGGGCTTTTTCGTAACTTGAGTTCACCCTACCCAGCCAACCCACCCGGCACCCGAGTAGTACACTGAATACTCCCCATTTTCTATCCCCACGCAAAATAGACTTCTCCACGGCACGCAGCCTTCGTGCTCCTCCCTTTACATGGCGCTTTTCGTCCACTGCGAGGCATCTACCTCATCGGCGACCTCGTACGCGCACTAGACCGGCGGTCCACCGTCGTCGTTGTACGAGCCTCTTCCCGCATCGTCTTCCACGGTCTCGGATCTGCTTCCGGAAGCGGCGTAGCGCAGAAGTACCACCGTCGTGGACAATGAACTGACTCCGTTGCCGACCATGACTCACAGAGGCCGCCCGCGACCATCGTTCTCCTCCTCGATTGGTAATGTGTGTATTGAATCACTTAGCGGTACATGTGCAGTTCAATTTTGTTCATACCTACCCTTCAAATTTCCTGGGTGCTATTGTTCTCGTAAAAGTAATTGGTTATAGCCTCCATTGTCCAACAAAATATCAGCTTGTAATTGTGCGTCGCTCTGTATCGCATTGTGCTTGGGTAGGTTTTCATACGCAACAGATAGTGTGGCAAATGATGGAAAGGTTTTTAGAACTAGCAAGATGCCCATCGTTGCCGCATCAAGATGCATTGTATGAGTAGTTTATCTTGTGGGAGAAAAGGATGAATGAGGAAGGCCTTATTTGCAAATCTAGAGAGGGTATGGGTATCTTTTACAAAATTCCCATTTGTTTCCTTCCTATCATCAGATATAAATCGGACGACCTATATTGCAAGAAAAAAGTATAGAGAAAAAAAGTAGACAGTAAAGGAAGTAGAGATAAATATTAAATATTAAATATAAAATAAATATAACATGAGAGAAAAGGCGTGCAGAAAGGAAAAAGCTGACTGGGTGTGCGCTAGTTTTGGTAGCGTGGCGTCGGCAGCTTTATAAATCAACGCCCTCCACCGCTCTGTGCCTTGCCACCGCTCTCTCCCCACTCATTTTCGCCTTGCCGCCGCCGTGCCATCATGCCGCCACGTCGCCGGGAAACTTGGGGATACCGCGGCGTCCACGCGCGCCTCTCCGGCGGCTTCTCTGCCGAGATCCGGTTCCGTGGGATGCGCCTCGGCCTCGGCAATTTCGACAGCGCCAACGAGGCCGCCCGCGCTTACGACGCGGTGGCGTGGCACCTCCGGTGGCCTCATAGAACATTGAACTTCCCCAACGTGCCAACGCGGGAGCGGGCGCAGGAGCTCGCGCCTTTGACGCGGCTTAGCACCGGCGAAGATCGTCGCGACAACGGGCGGGAGCACCGTCTCGGCATCGCCGAGATGGACGAGAAGCCATGGCTGTGGCGTAACACTTCCGCAGGACATCATCAGCGGCGCGAGTTCTACGCGCAAGGAGGCGGAGAGGATAAGAGGAGGCGGGCGAGCCTCCTATCGCGAGGACAAGCGTGGCGGCGGACGCTCAATTCAACATGAGGCTAGGAGCAGCGTCGCCACAGGAATCCGGCGGCGATCGGTATCTTCACGCCTCTGATCGGGGCGTCGGAGGAGGACATCACCGAGGAGGTCGGACGACGAGGAGTAGTTGAATTATCTTTTTTATCTATCTATGCTGAGAACTATCCTCTACTCTATCTACTTCTCGATCTCAGCCTTGTAAACACTTTTTAAAGCGCCCGCGCATTGCGATTCTGTTGGAGATGCTCTAACATGGCAGGCGAGTGCTTTAATGTTGCCCACAAGATCTTGAGTATTACTAGTAGTATATTTTTCTTGCCATGTTGAGATTTTAAAACCACGAGTGCGAACATGCGGAGGAGCAATGAAGACCAAACACAGGATATTCGGGACATCTTCAAGGGCGTGGCAAGTTAAAGAGGAGCTGCACGAACACTGTAAAGCGAGCTTTGGTAAGTAACACCCTTTCAATTACTTTCGTGTAGCCTCGTGTTCTTGATGTGTATATGTTGTAGTTTCTGTTTCTCTTAAGCGTGGTGTTCTTGATGTGTAATAAGAAGAGTCTTAATCGTCCTAATGCTTTCGTTTTAGCTTGATGTAGGAAGTGGGTGTTCTCACCTTGTAGTCTGTTTTATATATTTTTTCCTTTTGAATTCACTTCTCGAGTTACATTTATCTAGCTTCTACTAAATGGATCTAGGTTGCTCTGAGTATTGATCTAAAAAAGTAACTTCATGTCGGGATGCAGTTCTGCGAGGAGGAAGTATGGTCAACCTCGAGATCATGTTTCCAAAATGAGGCTGGATTACACACAGGTTCAGTTCCCTAATGATCTTGGATTAGACACAAGGTGCAAATTCGAGATGATGCTGGATTACACACAAGCCAGGTGGAGTCGTCGACTGTTCGTGTCCTCGTGGCATTAGTAAAGGCTGAAAAGCGTGCAACAGCCCTTGAGAATGTAGCTGAGTTCTGAAGAAGCGAAAAGAGCAATCAGATGCTCTCTTCACCCAAGCCAAAGAAGAGATGGAAGAAGCGAAATAAGCTAGAGAGGTAGAAGCAGGCTAGGCGTCTCCTGCTATCTAAAACTGTTGTCAATACAAAATTTCCTTCATAATAGCTAGGTTCAAATGTTTATCCGTCAGCATGCACTGTTGTGATGTCGTGCATCTCTTGATGTGGCACAAAATGTTTTTTGGTCATGTAATAACAGCAATTACTTTCCAAACAATAATAGGCGAAGCATTGGACATGGTATAGTTCACGCGCAAGCCCGACATTCCAAGTTCAACTTCCACATCAAACTCATGTTCACGAGATATCGCACATTTCATACATAATATCCACAACCATGATTCATTTCAAAGCCAAAAAAATGTGAGAGAGTTATAAATAAAGAAAAACCTCTACTAGTTCCTGCTACCGGTCACGAGCACAACAAGTCAAGACCATGCGTAAATTAATTATATTTTAGTCATTTTTGTGTTCTAAAATGCCTGTCATTCATGTAGAAGGGCGTGTTGCGACTGCAGCTTGGATTCAATGAAGGCGGCGGGGCAGTCTTAAGCTAGTTGCCTTGCGGCGAGGCGTGCTCGGTCGAACTGCGGCGAGTGCGGCCCTCTTGGCGTGCGCGCAGTTCAATGCCTAACGCTATGAGAGGTCGCGTCCGTGTCGAGCAATCACTCCCTCAATCCTTTTTGTTTGGGTATAACAAAATCTCGTTTTCCATTCACATTTTACAAGTAAAATTCATGGACAAACTTTGACCCAAAATGCGATGGGGACTAGTAAACCAGAATGGAGGTAGTAGTTTTTTAATCAAGAAGGGTTTCCCCTTCGATTTTCATTCTTGAAAACCAGCATCTAAATCTAAACCATAGTATTTGCCCTAGAACTACTAGGTTCAACATCTGTAACATAAACCCATACAACCTCCATCATAAAAAAACCATACAACCATCGCCAAGGAGGTGCGTAGTACTATGAATTCCATTTTCGCTCCATACCAATCGTTCTAAAACTACTTACTACTTATAACGCGCCATTGAAAATCGAACTCTTAACCCGCTAAAAAAGCGATATTTTAAGCGTGGCTACTCGATCTGTGTAACGGCTGGCAAGCCACGGCGCTCCAAGTCGTTCACTGTGGTCCCGACCATCAACTCCTCTGGATCAAATTATCCGCGAGCTGACTATTCCTACAAGGTGCTCCACCATGTACCGGTACCCGAATGCAGCAATCGTGCACCTAGGGTTTTAGGGTTTATTTGTTAACGTCGCCTTTATGTAACACTCATGTGTGCGAGACAGCGAGAGCCATTGCGTCGTGCGCCTCTTCTCTTCGTATATGTACTCCACCGTTTATGCGGTGTCCAAAAATTATAATAACTACTAGCAATGTGCCAATGTGTTGCCACACGATCAAAGTAGATTATTACATATTCACCGATTTGATAGAAAAAAAGTCTAGTTTTGAAATCGTATATCACTAAAAATATGTTATGTTTCACTCAAAATATATTCCTTTGGCGTTTTGATGAGATAAGGGAGGAATGTTGTTGGTTTCAAGATTAGAAGTGGTATATGTCTAATTTCTACTCTTACTAGCAAGATGCCCGTGCGTTGCAGAACATCAAGATCTTGTGGGAGAAAAGGATGAGCGAGGAAGGCCTTATCTGCAAATGTGGTGAAGAGTGCGGGTAAATTGCCATATTTTCCTTCCTATCCGTTAGATATAAATCGGACGACCTACATTGCAGGATGGCAGGCCCACCATCATCACCAACTCTATTTTTTATCCCTACTCTTATAAAAAGCATTGTCGGTGATGATCGTGTGCCTGCCATCCTGCAATATAAACCGTCGATCTATATCTGACGGATAGGAAAAACTATAACAATTTGCAAAAGATACCAACACCTCTCTCACATTTGCAAATAAGGCCTTCCTAGTTCATCCCCATAAGATAAACTACTCATACAAATGCATCTTGATGTTCCATTAGACAGCATGGGCATCTTGCTAGTTGTTGCAAAAAGCCCATGTGTGTGTGAGAGAGAGGAGAGTGGAGGGCGAGTGCATGTGTGACAAAGACACAAGGGTGTGTGTGCGATAGGTATCAGCTTAAAATGAGGCGATAGTGTGTGTGTGCACGATCGAGGCGTGTCTCGAGAAGGAAGAAAAATCTACATAGATACAAGGGCAGGAGAGAGACATGTATGCGATGGTGGAAGCACGAGTGTGCGGGTGTATAAACCTATCTAGAGGCTAGCTAGTCGATAAATGTTTGTGAGAGAAATGCAGTCGGAGTCTTGGCGAGAGTTTTGTGTGTGAGAGAGAGAGGCGGTGAGTCGGGAAGGGAGTGGAAGCAGGAGTTGTGTGTGTGTGTGTGAGAGAGAGAGAGAGAGGCGGTAGTCGGGGTTGTCGATCGGTAAACAAATGAATAATGTCGATGCAGGATGGAGCGAAAAGGAGACCGCAACAAATGTTGTGTCTGAGGAGAGAGAGAGAGAGAGAGAGTAATTTTAGTGGTATGAGTCATATGTAGAGACATATAGGGTGTGTGAGAGAATCCTATAGAGAAAATACAAAGTGAAAGGCAGTGGAGGCTGTGTG
>JAHIAM010005982.1:0-101972 GCA_021605205.1 Aegilops longissima
AAGGGCGGATATCCGGGCGTCCGGAAGAGCCGGATGTCCGGGGCTGGGGCGGATGTCAAGGTCCTGTAACTTCTTGGCTCTTGATGGGGGCGGATGTCGGGGCTTCTTTGGAAGGGCGGATGTCGGGCCAAGGGCGAATGTCGGGCTGTCTGGTCCCTTTCTTCCTTCTCCTTCCCTCGCTCCAGCGCGCGCAGCCTTGGTCCTTGGGCTCTCCATGATCTCCTCGGGTGTACTGAGTATGCACGAGGTCCGCGCTGAAGTAACCTCCATGTCTTACATGCGGAAAGGAAGATTAGGAAAGGGCGAGTTCACCTTAGGTCCGATGGCGTGTAGTCGAGGTCTCATCTTATGTATCCTTGGGGCTTGGAGAGTACATGGAGTGTACATGGGGATGAACGTGGGATGCTCCGCATCAGTGGTTTCCAGACTCTTTTTTTTTCCGAAACCTACTCCGGCAAGGAAACACGAATCGGAAACTAGATGGATCTCGATAACAAACCTAATATGGAAGGAACTCAGATTGGTGGTGGATATATGGTGGTGGATATATGGTGGTGGTATATGGCAGCGGTGGTGGTAGCGGTGGTAGTATATGGATATGGATGTTGGGGAACGTAGTAATTTCAAAAATTTTCCTACGATCACGCAAGACCATGGTGATGGCATAGCAACGAGAGGGAAGAGTGTCTGTCCACGTACCCTCGTAGACCGAAAGCGGAGCGTTATAACAACGCGGTTGATGTAGTCGCACGTCTTCACGACCGACCGATCCAAGCACGAGCGACGGCACCTCCGAGTTCGCACACGTTCAGCTCGATGGCGTCCCTCGAACTCCGATCCAGCCGAGTGTCGAGGGAGAGTTCCGTCGACCGACGGCGTGGTAGCGATGATGATGTTCCACCGACGCGGGGCTTCGCCTAAGCTCCGCTACGGTATGATCGAGGTGTAATCTGGTGGAAGGGGCACCGCACACGGCTAAGAGCGATCTAATCGATCAACTTGTGTGTCATGGGGTGCCCCTGCCTGTATATAAAGGAGGGAAGGGAGGGGCTGGCCGGCCTAGGAGGGAGGCGCGGGGTGTCCTACTCCTACTAGGGTAGGATTCCCCCAAATCCTAGTCCAACTAGGGTTTGACCAAGGGAGAGGGAGAGAGGCGCCACCCCTTCTCCTAATCCTAATAGGACTAGGGAAGGGGAAGGCTGCGGCCAGCTATAGGGCCCCTTTCTCTTTCCCACTAAGGCCCATCAAGGCCCATTGACTCCCGGGAGGTTCAGGTAACCCCGGTACTCGGTAAAATTCCCAATTTCACCGGAGTGATTCCGAGTCAAATATAGGCTTCAATATATCAATCTTTATGTCTCGACCATTTGAGACTCCTCGTCATGTCCGTGATCTCATCAGGGACTCGAACAACCTTGGTACATCAATATCATAAACTCATAATAAGCATCATCGAAACTTTAAGCGTGCGGACCCTACGGGTTCGAGAACTATGTAGACATGGTGAGACACCTCTCGGTCAATAACCAATAGCGGGACCTGGATGCCCATATTGGCTCCTACATATTCTCTGAAGATCTTTATCGGTCGGACCGCATAACAACATCGTTGTTCCCTTTGTCATCGGTATGTTACTTGCCGAGATTCGATCGTCGGTATCAATACCTAGTTCAATCTCATTCTTGGCAAGTCTCTTTTCTCGTTCCGTAATACATCATCTCACAACTAACACCTTTAGTTGCAATGCTTGCAAGGCTTTATGTGATGTGCATTACCGAGAGGGCCCAGAGATACCTCTCCAGGCAATCGGAGTGACAAATCCTAATCTCGAAATATGCCAACCCAACATGTACCTTCGGAGACACCTGTAATGTACCTTTATAATCACCCGATTCGTTGTGACGTTTGGTAGCACCAAAGTGTTCCTCGGGCAAGCGGAGTTGCATAATCTCATAGTCATAGGAACATGTATAAGTCATGAAGAAAAGCACTAGCAACAAACTATACGATCAGGTGCTATGCTAATGGAATGGGTCATGTCAATCAGATCATTCAACCAATGATGTGATCCCATTAATCAAATAACAACTCCTTGTTCATGGTTAGGAAACATAACCATCTTTGATTAACGAGCTAGTCAAGTAGAGGCATACTAGTGACACTCTGTAGGTTTATGTATTCACACATGTATTATGTTTCGGTTAATACAATTCTAGCATGAATAATAAACATTTATCATGATATAAGGAAATAAATAATAACATTTATTATTGCCTCTAGGGCATATTTCCTTCAATGGATCAGTGGTGGTATATGGACACGGATTCGGAGCGGTGGTGGTAGGTGGTAGGAGCTCTGATACCACTTGATAGAGGCAAAGGTGTCCGATGTTTCGATGAGATGGTGGCTATCGTTTACGTAGGAGTCGACCTTGGCGATCCGACTCTGACGTCTTGAGGCGTCGCGCCTTAGCAATCGCTAAACCAACTTCCGAGGGTTATTGACCACGCCGGAACACGATCAACGACCACGAGGGCTGTTTCCTGCGAACAAGCGAAGAACAAGCAAGAAAGCTGAGATTGCAATCTGGATATTGCGAATATAAGATGAAAGCTTTATTGATAAAGGTGGGGTTACTGTGGCGCCTTTATGCAGTCGTTGAACACAAGCGAAATGCAGCGAAGTTGCAGCTATGGTGAACTTTTAATCTAAACAAAACCCAAGGTCTAAGCGGTGCCCTAAGGGCTGTATATATGGAGGAAGAGGGAATTTCGTGGCCCTTGAGGGAGGGGTCGAAACCAACCCTAACTCTTGTTTCCCACACATACGGACTCTAAAACAGCCTATACTTAAGTATTTCGAAATTACATGGGCCTGGCCCACTAATAAGGTGATGCAGCACCTAGAATAGCCTCGGGACGACATTTATGAAGTAGCATCTTGTATATTTCGTCCAAGGCTTCATGCACCCATTATGGTGGCTTCAAAGTCCTGAAATCATCACTTGTAACTCCGTTCTTGTTCCCCTTAGCATGGCATTATCTCCATGCTTGTTCTTGCTCAATGTCCATCCTTCTCCAAGCTAGGGCCTTCATTTGTAAGCAAAACAAATGTATCCAATTTAGGCAGCATCATATTCTCATGAACATTAGAATCATTACCAAGAAGCGAAAGTACACGATAATTTAATTGGCATGCGCGAGCTCTAGTAATTGGTCCGAGTATATGTAGCGATGAGGGGCTGTGGGTGTAACAATGGTATTGATGTCCTCATCAACATCATCTCCCCCTTGGGAAAGATCCGACCTTGGATCGTGATCCTCATCACCATGGAAGCGGTTGTCGTGAGCGGACTTGTAGTTGGACGAAGTTGAAGACATGGCGCAATCCAAGTAGTCAAGGTGTCGCCAGAGTGATAGACATGCAAAAGAGCAAACACAAGCAACACTCGAAAATACAATGGTTACGCACACAAAGTGTCCATCATGTAAGAATGAGTCCGTCCAAAGGAATTGTTGATGACAAGGCATGAAATGCTTATCAAATGATGTAAAATGACATGTAAAGCATTCATGAGAGAAAATTCATGCATTGGGCACACAAAGGTGTCGTGAATGTGATCAATGCAACCACGGTGCAAAATAATGTCATAGTGAGACGGTTTATCAATAGCATGAATATGGCAATGGATGCTCAATATGATTATGTTATCATGCAATTGATGGTAGGCAATATGATCACGATGTATGAATATGCCATCAAGAAAGATCGAGAACAAATTTGCTAAGAAAATACACAAGCTCATATATCATGGATGACATGGGAATAGGTGCAACAAGACAAGCATAATGTGAGTCAATCCATGCATGGGGTGCAAATTTGTCATGGGTGGTGTTGTACCATAGCTCGATGTCGTGGCACTCCTCAAACTTGAAGGTCCATAGGGTCCATCTCCAATGTCGGTCCTCCATCCAATATATGTATCATGTAGACAAGAAGAAGGAAACAACAATGAAAGAATGACCCATCCAATATGTGTATTTGAGGATGGCTCAAAGGGAAGGAGGTCACCTTTAGGAGGTTCTCAAGGATGATGGAGTTGCGCATCTTGTATGCCTTCACATAAGCAAGTTGTCTCGTGATGTTACCGCCTTGTGAATCCTTCAAAATGAAAGAACATGACAAACACTCAGAAAAACAAATGAGGTTAGAGGAAGTGCAAAACCTAACATTCGTGTGGTAAGATACCCAAAAAGTGTATGCATCATGCTCATCATAAGAAAGAACAAGGGAGCATTTCATAGTATGGAGGCATATGATGCGAGAACAACCAAATACAATAGGCTCAATCAAACAAGCATGCATCACAAGTAAAGTGTCAAAGTCTCCAAGATCAATAAGCATAGATGCAACAATTGGAGGCAATCGACAATGAACAAGATATATCATGTGAGAGGCATGAACATATATGTCATCAACCCAAGAAAGCAAGTGATAGTGGAACATGGGTGATGCAACATAGCAAGCAATCATAGCGATCAAGTCAAGCAAGCTAGTAGTGCGAAGATGCAACATACTAGAAGGGATCATGGCAAGCATGTCATGTGTGCAAATAGTGGGCATGAACAATTCACATGTCATAGCACAAGCATGAAAGCAAGATATGAGCAAAATAGCATGAATGTATTGGTGAGGAGCAATATGTAAATAGCAATGGGTCATCATGACTCTCCCAACACAACAAGCATCAATAGCATGGGGCACAAAGAAATCATGACAGTAGCTACTAGGATCTCCACTAAGCATGCAAATACACATAGGAGTAGCATAATGGTGAATCATGGGTAGATGCAAGCAAGGGTCACAAGTGCATGGCAAAGGCATAGAAGCAAGCAGAACATGCAAAGTGAACACGGTAAAATGAGCATAAGGTGGCAAGTGGTAAATAGCCCATAGCCGTGTGAGAGCCAAGTAAAAGAGATGCGTAGTCCTTGCATAAAAGGAATGGTGGGAATGAAAGTCCACGTGATCCCAAGTCATCGTTGCTCTCAAGAGTCGTTTCGTCAACTCTTGGGACTGGCGGTTGGCAGTATCGTGAGTACCTACAGAACAAAGACAAAGGGAAAATTGTGTGTGCGTGGTAGATGTACACATCATCCATCATGATCTTGCGTGCATGTGTTGGTTAGCACAAAATAGCCAATGCTCAAATAAATGAGATCGTGACATAGAAACATGTCATCCATCATGATAGGTTTGTTGTTATGTATAGCATAATGGAGACTCAAATTGTGTAATGCATCATGGGAAATATCTAGAGCATTGCTATTCATGGAATGCATATGATGCACGCAATTATGGGAATCATGCAAAGTATGGAATGTATCAAAATCTCCTAATATGTATGAGGAAACTATGGGGGTCTCCTCATGAGCATTAATGGAAACATCACATGGAGAATATTGACAACATCCAAAACAATGCATGTTTGGAATAATGTGATCATGGCAAGACATAGTAGATGAATTGCGCAAATCATGTAAAGGAAGCATGGCAATATCATCACATGAGAAACAAAAGCCAATGACCATCATCTCGTCATCTATGCCATAAGTGCAAATAGGATTGATTTTAATGGGGCATGCATAGTTACTATGTTGAGATTGAAATGAGGCAATATGAGAGATCTCACTCATAGCATTTGACAAGTTCAATGGATGATAGGGGCAAAGGTGTCCCGTCTTTCGATGAGATGTTGGTTTTCGCTTTGGAGGAAGTCGACTTTGACGATCCGACTACGAACGTGCGAGGACGTCGCGCCTTAGCAATCGCTAAACCAACTCCGAGAGGTTATTGACCACGCCGAACACGATCAACTGACCACGAGTGTCATTTCCTGTGAGCAAGCGAAGAACAAGCAAGAAACTGAGATTGCAATCTGGATATTGCGAATATAAGATGAAAGCTTTATTGATCAAGGTGGGGTTACTGTGGCGCCTTTGTGCAGTCGTGGAACACAAAGCGAAATCTGTGAAGTTGCAGCTATGGCGAACTTTTAATCTAAACAAAACCCAAGGTCTAAACGGTGCCCTAAGGGCTGTATATATGGAGGAAGAGGGGGAATTTCGTGGCCCTTGGTGGAGGGTCGAAATCAACCCTAACTCTTGTTTCCCCACACATACGGACTCTAAAACAGCCTATACTTAAGTATTTCGAAATTACATGGGCCTGGCCCACTAATAAGGTGACGCAGCACCTAGAATAGCCTTGGGGACGACATTTATGAAGTAGCATCTTGTATATTTCGTCCAAGGCTTCATGCACCCATTATGGTGGCTTCAAAGTCCTGAAATCATCACTTGTAACTCCGTTCTTGTTCCCCTTGCATGGCATTATCTCCATGCTTGTTCTTGCTCAATGTCCATCCTTCTCCAAGCTAGGGCCTTCATTTGTAAGCAAAACAAATGTATCCAATTTAAGCAGCATCATATTCTCATGAACATTAGAATCATTACCAAGAAGCGAAAGTACGATAATTTAATTGGCGTCTTGCGAGCTCTAGTAATTGGTCCAGTATATGTAGCAGTAGGGGCTGTGGGTGTAACAATGGTATTGATGTCCTCATCATCCTCCCCTTCTTGAAATGAAGTCGTCCTCGACGGAAGCTCATATTCCTCACCCAAATAAGGCTTCAAATCTGCAATATTAAAAGTGGGACTAACCCCAAAATCTGCAGGCAACTCAAGTTTATATGCATTATCATTTATTTTCTCTAACACCTTAAATGGACCATCAGCACGTGGCATTAGCTTTGATTTGCGCAAATTAGGAAACCTATCCTTACGCAAATGTAACCAAACAAGATCTCCAGGTGCAAAGACAACATGTTTTCTACCCTTATCTCCAGCAAGTTTATATTTAGCATTCATCGCTCAATGTTTTCCTTAGTTAACTCATGCATTTTAAAATCAATTCAGCACGTTCTTTAGCATCAAAATTAACCTTCTCCGAAGATGGAAGAGGCAACAAATCAATAGGTGCACGAGGTAGGAAGCCATACACAATTTCAAAGGGCACATCTTAGTAGTAGAATGCAATGAGCGATTATAAGCAAATTCAATATGAGGCAAGCATTCTTCCCACATTTTCTTATTATTCTTCAAAACAGCCCTAAGCATAGTAGACAATGTTCTATTGACTACTTCAGTTTATCCATCGGTTTGGGGTGACAAGTAGTACTAAAAAGCAGTTTAGTCCCCAACTTAGCCCATAAACATCTCCAAAAGTGGCTAAGAAATTTAGTATCACGATCTGAAACAATAGTATTTGGCACACCATGCAAGCGAATAATTTCACGAAAGAACAAATCAGCAACATTAACGGCATCATCGCTTTTATGACATGGTATAAAGTGTGCCATTTTAGAGAATCTATCCACGACAACAAATATGCTATCCCTTCCCTTCTTTGTTCGAGGTAAACCTAAAACAAAGTCCATAGATATATCCTCCCAAGGAACACTAGGCACAGGCAAAGGCATATATAAACCATGAGGATTGAGTCGTGACTTAGCTTTTTGACATGTAGTGCAGCGAGCAACAAAGCGCTCAACATCCGTCTCATCTTTGGCCAAAAGAAATGTGTAGCAAGTATATCCTCCGTCTTCTTGACGCCAAAGTGTCCCATTAATCCTCCTCCATGGTATTGATGTCCTCATCAGTTCGCCTCCATGTATCTGATTACACATAGAGTTTGGAGTGAGGTAGTAGCCATGTCTCATGGGTAGAAATAAGAAGTTCGGAGAGGGGCGAGTTCACCTTATCTTCAATAGCCTTGGCTCGGGCTCTTGTCATGGGTCTCGGTGGTGTTGAGGAGATGTCGGCCCGTCCAGTGGGGATGAGTGAGGATGCTCGCATCATCTCCCCCTTGGGAGAGATCCGACCTCGGATCAAAGTTTCATCCCCAAGGAAAGGTGCAAGGTCCTTGGCGTTGAAGATGTCGCTCACGTTATACTTGTTTCTAGGTATGTCGATCTTGTAAGCGTTGTCGTTGTAGCGTGCTAGCACCTTGAAAGGTCCATCGGCTCGAGGGAGAAGTTTGGACTTGCGTTCTTTGGGGAAGCGGTCCTTGCGAAGGTGTAGCCAGACTAGATCACCAATGTTGAAGACGATGGGTTGCTTGTTGGCGTTGAGCTTGTTTGCTTTGCGTTGTACTTGGCGCTCGATTGTGTGCCTTGTATCTTCGTGCATCTTCTTGATGTAGTGTGCTCGTTCACTTGCATCCATGTTGGTGCGCTCTTGGAGAGGAAGTGGTAGAATGTCCAATGGGGACAACGGTTGAAACCGTGAGCGACCTGCAAGGGGACTTGCGGTGGTTGAATGTTGTGCACGATTGTAGGCGTACTCGGCGATGGGTATACATGCTTCCCATTCCTTGATGTTCTTCTTGATCAAGACACAAAGTAGAGTGGATAGTGTGCGGTTCGTCACCTCCGTTTGGCCGTCGGTTTGAGGGTGGTATGCCGATGAAAACAAGAGCTTGATTCGAGCTTTGCACATAGGGTCTTCAAAAGTAACTCAAGAACTTGGCGTCACGATCGGAGATGATTGTCTTTGGTATGCCATGGGGTGCAAGATTTCCCTACAAAGAGATTTGCAACATGTGAAGCATCGTCTATCTTGTTGCAAGGTATGAAATGTGCCATCTTAGAAAATCTATCCACAACAACAAAGGCGGAATCCTTGCCATTTTGAGTCCTAGGCAAACCAAGTACAAAATCCATACTAATGTCTTCCCATGGTTGATATGGGATAGGAAGAGGCATGTAAAGACCATGAGATTGAGCTTTAGACTTAGCTTTGCGACATGTATAGCATCGGTTAGTGAAGCGTTGTGCGTCATGAACATCTTGGGCCAAAAGTAGTTGTTGGAGGCGTGGCGAATGTCTTGTCGCGTCCAAAGTGTCCCATGAGTCCGCCTCCATGAGCCTCTTGCAAAAGTAGCAAGCGAAGAAGACTAGGGAATGCAAAGTTTGTTAGCTCTCATAAGATAACCATCCTTGATGTAATATTGTTCCCAAGGCGTATCGTCAAACACTTAGCATAAGGAGAGGCAAAAGATGGATCATGCTCATACAAGTCTTTTATATGCTCAAAACCAATGACATTCAACTCAAGTTGGGTGACAAGCATGCATATCGTGAAAGCGTCGGCAACTACATTCTCATTACCCTTAATGTACTTGATCACATAAGGAAAAGATTCAATGAATTCACTCCATTTGGCATGACGCTTGTTCAATTTAGTTTGACCTTTGAGGTACTTAAGCGTTTCACGATCGGTATGGATGACAAACTCATGAGGTCTAAGGTAATGTTCCCAAACATGGAGCACACGCACTAAAGCATACAATTCCTTATCATAGATGGGATAATTAAGTTGAGCACGGAGAGTTTTCACTAAAATAAGCAATGGCTCGTTTTTCTTGCATTAAAACTCCGCCAATTCGGTACCACTTGCATCACAATGAACCTCAAAAGTTTTGTCAAAATTGGGCAAAGCAAGAATCGAACATGAGTAAGCAAAGACTTGAGCTTATCAAAAGCGGTTGATTGCAAAGTTCCCCAAATAAAGGGAGTATTCTTCTTGCTCAAAGCATGCAAAGGAGGCGGCGATTGTGCTAAAATCTTTCACAAAGCGACGATAGAAACCCATAAGACCAAGAAAACTTAGCACTTGTTGCAAATTGGTGGGTTGGGGCCAAGTTTTAATTGCTTGAATTTTAGATTCATCAACATGGACACCCTTTGAAACAACAAAACCCAAGAAAACCACTTTGTCAACTCCAAATGTGCATTTTTCAAGTTCACATAAAGGCTTTCTTTGCGAAGAGTTTGCAACACAGATTTTACATGATTGATGTGCTCTTTCATGGTTTTGCTAAACACAAGAATATCGTCAAAGTAAACCACAACAAAGACTCCAATGTAAGGACAAAGTACATGGTGCATAAGACGCACAAAAGTATCGGGAGCTTCGAAAGACCCATAGGCATCACTAACCACTCATATAAACCAAATTTGGTTTTAAAAGCAGTTTTCCATTCATCACCCTCTTGTATGCGGATTTGATAATAGCCACTTTTAAGATCAATTTTGAGAAAAGTTGGCTCCACTAAGTTCATCAAGCATGTCATCTAAGCGAGGAATGGGATGCCTATATCGAGCAGTAATAGCATTGATAGGTCTACAATCGAACACAAGCGGAAACTTCCATCGGGCTTAGGCACAAGAATAACCGGAGCGGCACAAGGGCTTAGGCTTTCACGTACATGACCGTTGTCGATGAGTTGTTGTACTTGCCGTTGAATCTCCTTGGTTTCTTCGGATTGACTCGGTATGGAGCTTTGTTTGGTAGAGGCGCTCGGGGATGAGGTCGATTCTATGCTCAATGCCTCGAAGAGGAGGTAGACCGGAGGTAGCTCATCGGGAAAAACATCTTGGAATTCCTGCAAAGAGATTGAAACACCAAAGGTTGCTCGTGAATGGTGTTAGTTTTGGTTCTCCATCCTTGCACACAAGGACAAAGTGCATCACGGTAGATGGGTTCTCACACTTCTCTCATCTCACTTTTGGTGGCAAATAGAATGAGGTTTTTCTCTCTAGGCGAAGAGTCGCTCAAATTTGGCTTGTGGCTCTCACTCACTTTTGGTGGATCACTTTCTCACTCTTTTCTCTATGATGGGTGGCTTGTTTGTCGGCTATCACATGACTAGGAGACATAGGTCGTAGCACATATTCTTTCCCTTCATCTTGAAGCTATAGTGATTGGTGCGCCCATTGTGGATGACACCACGGTCGAATTGCCATGGTCGACCAAGAAGTAGGTGGCAAGCGGTCATTGGGACCACATCACATTCAAAGTGTCTTCGTAAGCACCAATTTTGAAGGAGACTTGGACCGTATGCTCGACTCGTATAGTCCGGAGTCCTTAGCCATTGAACCTTGTAAGGGTGTGGGTGCTTCCTCTTGACCAATTGTAGCTTGGAGCATAGTTCTTCACTTGCCAAGTTGTGGCAACTACCTCCATCGATGATGACCTTGATGGACCGTCCATTGATGCGGCTTTTGTGTGGAAGATGTGGCATCGTTGGTCTTCTTCTTGTTGATGTTGAAGTGTCAAGACTTTGGAGACAACGAGAGCGGGGCTCGAATCCTCATCACAAAAGACTTGATCGTCTTCATCTTCATTTACTTGCGGTGCATGGCCACTTGCTCAAGAGCTTCCATTTCCTCATCACTCATGGAGTCATATGTGCCATCGTCGTTGAGGATCATGGTGCGCTTGTTGGTGCATTCATTATGACTTGTGGCCTCGGCCGTCGCAAGTGAAACACTTGAAGGAGCTTGTCTTAATGGTCTCATCGGTCGGAGTAGAGGAGGAAGCACGCGGCTTGAGGTTGTTTGTAGAAGGAGGAGGACGACTTGAACTTGTCGAAGTTTTCTTGTAACTTGACTTGTCGTCGTTTCGTGAATAAGGCTTGGTCGATGTGGAAGTTGGAGGAGTCGTTGAAGCTTGGTTGTTGGATGAATCGTAGGTCTTGGATGAGTACTTGGCGTACTTGAAGTCATCTTGCACTTGGCGTTCCGCCTTTGTAGCTTGATGCACGAGCTCAATGAGGGATGAATATGGTTGGAAGTCGGCGATCTTCTTAATGGGATGATTGAGTCCATTCAAGAAACGTGCCATAGTTTGCTCATCATCTTCTTTGACATTGGCTCGAATCATGGCTATCTCCATTTCCTTGTAGTATTCTTCAACGCTCTTTGTTCCTTGTTTGAGTAGTTGGAGTTTCTTGAAGAGGTCGCGATTGTAGTATGTTGGTACAAAACGTGCTCGCATGACATCCTTCATTTGAGCCCAAGTGGTGATTGGAGGTTCACCTCTTGCTTGCCGTCGCTCAATGATTTGTTCCCACCATATGAGCACATAATCTTGGAACTCAAGTGATGCCATAGCGATTTTCTTCGCTTCATCGTAGTTGTGCAAATGGAAGATTTTGTCAACCTTCAATGCCCATGAGAGGTAGTCTTCGGGGTCATTGCTTCCATTGAACTTGGGCATGGTGAATTTTAGCTTGCCGTAGCGGTGCTCTTCATTGTATTGTTGGCGATGTTGATGATGACGTCCTTGATGTGGAATGTACTCGTCTTCATGTTGCTCTTGGCGCGGAGGGAGACCATGATCAACTTGCTCGTGTGGAATTTGAGGTTGAGGTGGA
The DNA here is from genome assembly GCA_021605205.1 of Aegilops longissima. NCBI lineage: Eukaryota > Viridiplantae > Streptophyta > Magnoliopsida > Poales > Poaceae > Aegilops > Aegilops longissima. The sequence continues at coordinate 12,280 of JAHIAM010005982.1, forward strand.
GCTTGACGAGCTTGTGGAGGAGCTTGAGGAACTTGACGTTGTACATTAGGTTGGTAGTTCCTCTCTTGTATTTCTTCTCGAAGGGCTTCCTCTTGATTGCGCCGTTCGCGATTGCGGTTGGCGACGGCTTTACTTGATGCTTGAAGGGCACGTTGCGCCTCAAGAGCTTGCGCTTCACGTTGTTGTTGTTGTTGGCGTTGACCATTGGCGTCTTGTTCGTCTTGGTGACGGCGTGCTCTTTCTTCCTCTTGTTGGCGGCGAAGGCGTTGCCATTCTTGAGCTTGAGCAAAAGCCTCTTGGTTTGATTGAGGACGAGGAACTTGATCATCAACTTGCTCTTGTGAGTGCTTGTCATGTAGCGGGTTGCGAGATGCATAGCGATCTTGGCGTCTTGACTCGTCGAAGAGAGTTCGATGATGGTGTACTTGTGTCGTAGAAGGTGTCGTCGGAGTGTCGACTCGAGTGGCTCCGTCTTGATGATGAAGAGGTGGAATGATGCCGGTTTCTCATCAACTTGCGGATCTCGTCCATTCTTGCATCATTCTCTTGCTTGTGCGCCTCGAACTTGTTGTCGAAGTAGTCTCTTGTACGTTGCTCGGAGAGTCGCAAGTCGGTGGCGAGGTTGTCGATGCCGTCGCTCATTGCTTGTTGTTCTTGGTGCAACGCTCGTTGTGCACCGAAGAGGTGGCTTTTGGTGACGTATCAGGACATGTCGTCGTCTTGCTCGATGAAGAGTGGGTTGGTAGAAGAACTTGGCCTATCCATCATTCCAAGCAAGATGTGAGTGGTGGAACGGAAAAGAACTTATACCAATGTACCTTTGACCGATATTGAAAATGAATCAAGTTCACTCAAATGCGGACAATGAAATAGCACTCTTGGTACCGATTCTTGTCGGTTCTCACACCTACACAAATAAAGCTTATGGTGGAGCTCGGTTAGGATGGTGGCACAAAATTTAATGCAATTGTAAGTGAGACTCAATAAAGTTGGAAATGATTCACAAATTTGCAAATGCAACAAGTAGACCAATAGCAAGATATGGTACACGGAAACACACGCGCAAATAGATAATATGGGGTTATGCAACCAAGGATGAGCCAAAATGTGGAATACACCAAGATGCTCTTGTTGCACAACACTAGAGAGACGCTAGCACGATTGCACAATAGGCGGATACGAACTTGTGCACAACCTACTGAGCAAAAATGCAACGACTTCTATCCCAAGTATGCTATATGTATGGTGTGTCGATGAGTTGATCCAAGATGATCAAGTATGACAATCTTACTATTTTATGATGCTATGGTTCTTGCTCATAAGCTCTTTGCTTATCTTTCTCTCTTTGCTTAAAAGCTTGATTGGCTCTTTCTCTTTTGAGCTCTTTTCTCATGCAAAACTTCACGAACCAAGATAGCAATTGTGTATCACGATGACAACTTTGTGACACACAAGTTGATGCTAAGATATGCACCACTTTGGTATGGTAGTATGCTATGGAGTATGATCACTAAATGTGCACAAGTCACGTTGCGGCAATACTCAAGGCTAGTCTCGATGGGTAAGCTACATAAAATGAGGCAATGTGGGTTATCAATGCAATAGCAAGGTATGCCAAAGATGTAAATCGAAGTTACCGTCCTTGCGATGATGACCGGTCGATGTAGATGAGCGTGGTGATGATGACTTGGAACCGCACCTAGATAGCGAAACACAAAAGGATCGGAAGCCACAACTGAAAATCTCAAAGACCAAAATGTGTCAAAATCGTCATCCGAGGAATCGTGGAAGATTTAGGTGTATATGGGTTTGTAAGATGTGGAGAAATATGGGATGGTTGTGGTGTCTGAACTGAAAAAATTCAGTTTGGTCAGGGTTTTACGGACGTCCGTGACCTTACGGTCGTCCGGACTGCGTGATCGGAGCATCCTTCAATCATCCCATGGACCTTCCGTCGCCTCACCAAGCTCCAAAGGACCCATGGCGAGAGCACGAGCTCGAGCTCTCGAGACGAGGTGACTTTCTCCTTAGTGAAATATCATATGACCCTCTCGAGACATGGCTACTACCTCAATCCGGAATGTTGTGCATGCTTAGGTACCGAGGAACCAACCTAGGAGAAGCTACAGCTCAAGATGGACACCAAGAGCAAGAGGAAGAGCTGCAGAGTCAGGAGGGGCGGTACTACCGCTCAAGCCAAGCGGTACTACCGCTGAGAGCCAAGCAGTACTACCTCTCTCCATCCGGCCTACTTCCATGAGAACCCGACACACTCCGAGGAATCGAGCAGCGTCGGGCGGTACTACCGCCCACCACAGCAGTACTACCTGAAAGCGAGTACCATACAAGCACGGTACTACCGCCCACTGCGTGCGGCGTTCGGGCGAGGCCCATGTACTCGTTTAGCCCCAACTTACCCTTGAGAACCTAGACTATAAATAGACCCTCCTCTCATCCTTTGAGGGTTAGCTTAGGTTTAGCTCATGTTTGTGTGAGAGCCTTGCTCGTCCACTTGGTTACTTCTCCTCGGAGCCCGGGACCTCTTGGAGAAGATCCCTAAGCGGATTCAAGACCCCTTCTAGGGTGGACCCCATCAAGACCTCCTCACGGAGAAGAGCGGCTACCGTTTGTATCGTCCTTTGTTGACCTTGAATCATGTATCTCCTTTGTGTTCATCGATCTAGCATTTGTGTGACCGATTCCTTGTTGGTTGAGTGTTTTCCCTCGTTCCTCCCTTGATTTCCTCGTGTTCTTCCGCGTGTTCTTCGTGATTCCCGTGGGATCCGCTCCAACGTGAAAGATCGTCCATGTAGGGTTCCGCCCTACATCATCTATGGATCGAGCTTAGGTTGATCACGTTTTGGAGCCCTACCCTCTTTTCTAGCTTGATTTTGTTGATTTCGTCCTAAATCCGAAAATTCCACCAAAATAGCCCCAATTTTTTTGTGATTTGTTAGTTTTGATGATGTTTTGTTGATTTTGATCGTGGATTTGCTTGGTTTCAAGTGGATCTAGCATTCCCCAAGTTTCCCCACTTTCCATCCACGAAATCTCTCAATTTTGACCCGAAATCATCCATTTTGCCCCAAAATCGCGCCCCTATCCGGTTCTGAAAAATCCGACCTGAGCGGTACTACCGCCCTTCCAGCGGTACTACCGCTTAGCACCTCAAGCGGTACTACCGCCCTTCAAGCACTACCGCCCCTCGAGCTCGATTTTGCGAAAAAACCCGACCACGAGCGGTACTACCGCCCATTCAAGCGGTACTACCGCCTCTGATGATACTACCGCCCTCCCAAGCAGTACTACCGCCCAACCCAATTCAGTTTTTCCGTTTCACCGTTTGGCCATAACTAATTCATCCGAGTCCGATTTTGGCGTTCTTTAGCTCGTTTGAAGCTATTGACACCCCTTCCCATAAAATACTACCACCACCATTTGACTCCATCAAATTTTTGAAAATTTGGCAAGTTTGCCTAGGCCCTCCACCATATCATCCGCATAGCCACCACCGACTTCGCAACCTAACCCATTTTGTTCCCCATAGCATTAGTGGTTGCTTGAGTAGTGATTTGAGTCTCCTAAGGTGTTTGGCTACTTAGTGATGAGGACATCAATACCATTGTTACACCACAGACCCCTGCTGCTATACATCTTGGACCAATTACTAGAGCTCATGCATGCGCCAATTGAATTATCGGTACTTTCGTTTCTTGGTAGCGATTCCAATGTTCATGAGAATATGATGCTGCCTAAATTGGATACATTTGTTTTGCTTACAAATGAAGGGCCTACCATGGACAAGAAAGATGAACCTTGGAGCAAGTTCAAGCATGGAGATGTTAGCGCAGCAAGAGAGAACAAACGGAGTTACAAGTGATGATTCCGGGACTTTGAAGCCACCTAATGAGTGCATAAGGCCTTGGACGAAATATACAAGATGCCACTTCATAATATTCGTCCATAGGCTATTCTAGGTCTTGCGTCACCTTATTATTGAGGCCAGGCCCATGTAATTTCGAAATACTTAAGTATAGGCTGTTTTAGAGTCCGTATGTGTGGGGAAACAAGAGTTAGGGTTGATTTGGACCCCTCCACCAAGGCCACGAAATTCCCCCTCTTTCTCCATATATACAGCCCTTAGGGCACCGTTTAGACCTTGGGTTTTGTTTAGATTAAAAGTTCGCCATAGCTGCAACTTGGCGTGCCGTTTGTGTTCAACGACCGGACAAAGCGTCCAGAACCCCACCTTGATCAATAAAGCTTTCATCTTATATTCGCAATATCCAGATTGCAATCTCAGTTTCTTGCTTGTTCTTCGTTTGCTGCTGAGGAAAGCAGACCCTCGTGGTCAGTTGATGCGTGCTCGGCGTGGTCAATAACCTCTCGGAGTTGGTTTAGCGATTGCTAAGGCGCGGCGTCCTCGCCGCGTTAAGTAGTCGGATCGTCAAAATCGACTTCCTCCAAAGCGAAAACCAACATCTCATCGAAGGCAGGACACCTTTGCCTCTATCACTTAGGGGCGGTTGCTTCTTCTTCAACCACCACCTCCACTTCGCATAAACTTACCCACCATACACCACCAACCCAACAACCCAATTTTGTTTGTGTTGTGAGTTGTGTCTCCTAAGGTGTTTGGCTACTTAGGGGCGTGCTTCAACTCCGACACGTGTATAGCCCATCATTCCACTTCCGCATTGCCAAGTGCAAACCACCACCGCATTCCGCTACCACCATTTGACATTTGTCATTTGAGATTTTGAGTTCGCGGTTTTCCGTTTCCTAAGGTGTTTGGCTACTTAGGGGCGAGTCTCCATCATCTTGGTATCTACATCAAGAACACGGCCACTCATCGCCATAAGGGCGGTAACCTCGGCGACACCATTGTACATTCCCTTGCAATTGCATTGATAACCCCTTATCCCATTTTGCGTTACTTGCCTATCGAGACTAGCCATTTGAGTATTGCCGACAGCGTTACTTGTGCACATTAGTGATCATACCTTCCATTACATACCATACCATACCATATTGGTATCATATCATCCATTGTGTCTCAAGTTTGTTCCCATATACACAATTGATATCTTAGTTTGTGCATTGTGCAAAATTGGCCATACAAAAAAAAAAAAAAGAAAAATAAAGCTTTTAAGCAAAGAAAGAGAGCAAAGAAGCTTGTAAGCAAGTGCCATAGCATCATACCATATTGCATATAAGATTGTCATATCCGATCATCTTGGATCATCTTGATTTTGTTGATTTCGTCCTAAATCGAAAATTCCCACCAAAATAGCCCCAATTTTTTTGTGATTTGTTAGTTTTGATGATGTTTTGTTGATTTTGATCGATGGATTTGCTTGGTTTCAAGTGGATCTAGCATTCCCCAAGTTTCCCCACTTTCCATCCACGAAATCTCTCAATTTTGACCCGAAATCATCCATTTTGCCCCAAAATCGGCGCCCTATCCGGTTTTGAAAAATCGACACACAAGCGGTACTACCGCCCTTCCAAGCGGTACTACCGCTTAGCACCTCAAGCGGTACTACCGCCTTCCAAGCGGCACTACCGCCTCCAGAGCTCGATTTTTGAAAAACCCGACACGCGGGTACTACCGCCCATTCAAGCGGTACTACCACCTACGAGCGGTACTACCGCCCTCCCAAGCGTACTACCGCCCAACCCAATTTCAGTTTTTTCCGTTTCACCGTTTCGGCCATAACTAATTCATCCGGAGTCCGATTTTGACGTTCTTTAGCTCGTTTGAAGCTATTGACACCCCCTTCCATAAAAAATACTACCACCACCATTTGACTCCATCAAATTTTTGAAAATTTGGCAAGTTTGCCTAGGCCTCCACCATATCATCCGTGATAGCCACCACCGACTTCATAACCTAACCCATTTTGTTCCCCATAGCATTAGTGGTTGCTTGAGTAGTGATTTGAGTCTCCTAAGGTGTTTCGGCTACTTAGTGATGAGGACATCAATACCATTGTTACACCACAGCCCCCGCTGCTATACATCTTGGACCAATTACTAGAGCTCACAAGACGCCAATTGAATTATCGGTACTTTCGTTTCTTGGTAACGATTCCAATGTTCATGAGAATATGATGCTGCCTAAATTGGATACATTTGTTTTGCTTACAAATGAAGGGCCTACCATGGACAAGAAAGATGAACCTTGGAGCAAGTTCAAGCATGGAGATGTTGGCACAGCATAAGGAGAACAAGAACGGAGTTACAAGTGATGATTCCAGGACTTTGAAGCCACCCTAATGAGTGCATAAGGCCTTGGACGAAATATACAAGATGCCACTTCATAATATTCGTCCATAGGCTATTCTAGGTGCTGCGTCACCTTATTATTGGGCCAGGCCCATGTAATTTTGAAATACTTAAGTATAGGCTGTTTTAGAGTCCGTATGTGTGGGAACAAGAGTTAGGGTTGATTTCAGACCCCTCCACCAAGGGCCACGAAATTCCCCCCTCTTTCTCCATATATACAGCCCTTAGGGCACCGTTTAGACCTTAGGTTTTGTTTAGATTAAAAGTTCGCCATAGCTGCAACTTGCCGCGTGCCGTTTGTGTTCAACGACGCACAAAGCGCCACAGTAACCCCACCTTGATCAATAAAGCTTTCATCTTATATTCGCAATATCCAGATTGCAATCTCAGTTTCTTGCTTGTTCTTCGCTTGCTCGCAGGAAATGCACTCGTGGTCGTTGATCGTGCTCGGCGTGGTCAATAACCTCTCTGAGTTGGTTTAGCGATTGCTAAGGCATAACGTCCTCAAGACGTTCAGTAGTCGGATCGTCAAAGTCGACTTCCTCCAAAGCGAAAACCAACATCTCATCGAAGACAGGACACCTTTGCCTCTATCACTTAGGGACGGTTGCTTCTTCTTCAACCACCACCTCCACTTCCGCATAGGCTTACCCACCATACACCACCAACCCAACTTAACCCAATTTTGTTTGTGTTGTGAGTTGTGTCTCCTAAGGTGTTTCGGCTACTTAGGGAGCGTGCTTCAACTCCGACACGTGTATAGCCCATCATTCCACTTCCGCATTGCCAAGTGCAAACCACCACCGCATTCCCGCTACCACCATTTGACATTTGTCATTTGAGATTTTGAGTTCGCGGTTTTTCCGCTTCCTAAGGTGTTTCGCCACTTAGGGACTTAGTCTCCATCATTTGGTATCTACATCAAGAACACGGCCACTCATCATCGCAGCGACGGTAACCTCGATTTACACCATTGTACATTCCCCTTGCAATTGCATTGATAACCCCTTATCCCATTTTGCGTTACTTGCCTATCGAGACTAGCCATTTGAGTATTGCCAGCAACGTTACTTGTGCACATTAGTGATCATACCTTCCATTACATACCATACCATACCATATTGGTATCATATCATCCATTGTGTCTCAAGTTTGTTCCCGCATATACACAATTGATATCTTGGTTTGTGCATTGTGCAAAATTGGCCATACAAAAAAAAAGAAAAAAAAGAAAAATAAAGCTTTTAAGCAAAAGAAAGAGAGCAAAGAAGCTTGTAAGCAAGTGCCATAGCATCATACCATATTGCATATAAGATTGTCATATCCGATCATCTTGGATCATCTTGAGAGAAACACCGGGAACCATACATACATAGCATACTTGGGATAGAAGTTTATCCATTTTGCATCTTATAGGTTGTGCACAAGTGTCGATCCGCCTATTGAGCAATCGTGCTAGCGTCTCTCTTGAGTTGTGCAACACGAGCATTTTCCGTGGATTCCACATTTTGAGCTCATTCCTTGGTTGCACGAATTCATTTATCTATCCGTGTGTGTTTCCGTGTGCAATTCTTTGCTATTGGTCCATTTGTTTCACTTGCGAATTTGTGAATCTTTTCAACATTATTGACTCTTGCTAACATTTTACATTAAATTTTTGTGCCACTATCCTCACCGAGCTCCTCCATAAGCTTTACTTGTGTAGGTGTGAGAACCGACAAGGATTGGTACCAATAGTGCTATTTCATTGTCCGCATTTGAGTGAACTTGATTCATTTTCAACATCGGTCAAGGTACATTGGTATAAGTTCTTCTCTTTCTCCCACTCATATTTGCTCGAGTCTTGTGATGGATAGGCAAGGCATTTCATCTCCGGTCTTCGACAACAACAACGGCGTGAACAACTACATCACCAAAGCCGCCTCTTCGATCTACAACGACAAGTGCAAAGCACACAATCAAGATTGCGAGAGCGCATCGAGAACATATCCATCGACATTCATCACTCTGAAGCAAGGAGAAGGGACTACTTCGATAAGAAGCTTGCCGCACATAAAGAGGAGCAAGATGCAAGGATGGAGGAGATTCGGGCCTTGATCAAGTCTTCTTCCCCTTCGTCATCTTCAAGGCAGCGACGTTCAAGCCACAAGTCTTGGGCGCCTAAGCGATGCAAGCGCAAATCGTCCTCGTCCACATCTACATGGCGACCACCATCACATTCGTTATCAACATCGTCATGAAGGGCAAGTCACCTCCAAGCATCATGTGCACGATGACGACGAACGACATCTACTACGAGCTCAAGCACGACAACGACATCATCATCATGAAGATGCTCCACAAGCGCAAATGCACGAGTCCCAACAAGCCCTACTTCGTGCCAAGTCGAGCTTCATAAGCACAAGAGAAGACCGCGAGACGACCACCACCAAGACGGGCGCTTTGGCTACATCTACCACGGCATCTTTGCCAAGTGTTCTCAAGGCATCTTCGCCTTTGGACGTCTGGCATCTTCGCCTACTTCCCACGTGTCGCCTCACATCGACTTCATCAAGTCCAAGGCGACCAACTTCTGAACGTAGGGCGACACTTCCATCTTCGGAAGCCCCTCAGGAAGATGGCCGAGCATGGAAACTCCCTTCGGTCATGGAGACGAGCTATGAGGTGCCACATCATATGGGCCTCCAACACCAAGACGGTGACAAGGCGGTCGAGCAAGGGCCATCCCCGACCACGCTAATCGATAGAGGCCAAGGTGTCCCGCCTTCGATGAGATGTGGTTTTTCGCTTTGGAGGAAGTCGACTTTGACGATCCGACTACGAACGGCGAGGACGTCGCGCCTTAGCAATCGCTAAACCAACTCCGAGAGGTTATTGACCACGAGAGCACGATCAACCTGACCACGAGGGTCTGCATTTCCTGCGAGCAAACGAAGAACAAGCAAGAAACTGAGATTGCAATCTGGATATTGCGAATATAAGATGAAAGCTTTATTGATCAAGGTGGGGTTCTGTGGCGCCTTTGTCCGGTCATTGAACACAAACGAAACGCTGTGAAGTTGCAGCTATGGCGAACTTTTAATCTAAACAAAACCCAAGGTCTAAACGGTGCCCTAAGGGCTGTATATATGGAGGAAGAGGGGGGAATTTCGTGGCCCTTGGTGGAGGGTCCAAATCAACCCTAACTCGTGTTTCCCACACATACGGACACTAAAAACAGCCTATACTTAAGTATTTCGAAATTACATGGGCTGGCCCACTAATAAGGTGACGCAGCACCTAGAATAGCCTCTGGACGACATTTATGAAGTAGCATCTTGTATATTTCGTCCAAGGCTTCATGCACCCATTATGGTGGCTTCAAAGTCCTGAAATCATCACTTGTAACTCCGTTTGTTCCCCTTGCATGGCATTATCTCCATGCTTGTTCTTGCTCCAATGTCCATCCTTCTCCAAGCTAGGGCCTTCATTTGTAAGCAAAACAAATGTATCCAATTTAGGCAGCATCATATTCTCATGAACATTAGAATCATTACCAAGAAACGAAAGTACTGATAATTTAATTGGCGTGCATGAGCTCTAGTAATTGGTCCAAGATATGTAGCAGTAGGGGCTGTGGGTGTAACAATGGTATTGATGTCCTCATCATCCTCCCTTCTTGAAATGAAGTCGCCCTCGATTTGAAGCTCATATTCCTCACCCAAATAAGGCTTCAAATCTGCAATGTTAAAAGTGGGACTAACCCCAAAATCTGCAGGCAGCTCAAGTTTATATGCATTATCATTTATTTTCTCTAACACCTTAAATGGACCATCAGCACGTGGCTTTAGCTTTGATTTATGCAAATTAGGAAACCTATCCTTACATAAATGTAACCAAACAAGATCTCGGTGCAAAGACAACATGTTTTCTACCCTTATCTCCAGCAAGTTTATATTTAGCATTCATACGCTCAATGTTTTCCTTAGTTATCTCATGCATTTTTAAAATCAATTCAGCACGTTCTTTAGCATCAAAATTAACCTTCTCCGAAGATGGAAGAGGCAACAAATCAATAGGTGCACGAGGTAGGAAGCCATACACAATTTCAAAAGGGCACATCTTAGTTGTAGAATGCAATGAACGATTATAAGCAAATTCAATATGAGGCAAGCATTCTTCCCACATTTTCTTATTATTCTTCAAAACAGCCCTAAGCATAGTAGACAATGTTCTATTGACTACTTCAGTTTGTCCATCGTTTGGGGTGACAAGTAGTACTAAAAGCAGTTTAGTCCCCAACTTAGCCCATAAACATCTCCAAAAGTGGCTAAGAAATTTAGTATCACGATCTGAAACAATAGTATTTGGCACACCATGCAAGCGAATAATTTCACGAAAGAACAAATCAGCAACATTAACAAACATCATCGCTTTTATGACATGGTATAAAGTGTGCCATTTTCGAGAATCTATCCACGACAACAAATATGCTATCCTCCCTTCTTTGTTCGAGGTAAACCTAAAACAAAGTCCATAGATATATCCTCCCAAGGAACACTAGGCACAGCAAAGGCATATATAAACCATGAGGATTGAGTCGTGACTTAGCTTTTTGACATGTAGTGCAGCGAGCAACAAAACGCTCAACATCCCGTCTCATCTTTGGCCAAAAGAAATGTGTAGCAAGTATATCCTCCGTCTTCTTGACGCCAAAGTGTCCCATTAATCCTCCTCCATGCGCCTCCTGCAACAACAAAAGACTTAACAGAGCTAGCAGGAATGCATAGCTTGTTAGCACGAACACAAAACCATCATTAATAACGAACTTGTTCCATGTTCTTCCTTCTTTACAATTCTGCATTACATCTTTAAAATCAGCATCATGCACATATTGATCTTTGATGGTCTCCAAACCAAATATTTTGAAGTCAAGTTGTGAAAGCATAGTATAGCGACGACACAAAGCATCAGCAATAACATTTTCTTTACCCTTCTTGTGTTTAATGACATAAGGGAAAGTCTCAATGAATTCAACCCATTTAGCATGTCTACGATTCAGTTTAGCTTGACTTTTAATATGTTTCAAAGATTCATGATCAGAATGTATAACAAATTCTTTGGGCCATAAATAATGTTGCCATGTCTCTAAAGTCCGAACAAGAGCATATAATTCTTTGTCATAAGTAGAATAGTTCAGACTAGGCCCACTCAATTTTTCAGAAAAGTATGCAACAGGTTTGCCATCTTGTAATAACACACCTCCTAATCCAATTCCACTAGCATCACATTCAAGCTCAAAAGTCTTATTAAAGTCAGGAAGTTGGAGTAAAGGAGCATGTGTCAACTTATCTTTCAATACCGTGAAGGCTTCTTCCGTGCGGTACCCCAAACAAAAGGCACATCCTTCTTTGTAAGCTCATTGAGAGGTGCAGCAATGGTGCTAAAGTCTCTCACAAAACGCCTATAGAAACCAGCGAGTCCAAGAAAACTCCTCACTTGTGTGACCGTTTTGGGCTGCGGCCAACTCTCAATAGCTTCAATCTTGGCTTTATCAACTTCAATTCCCGTGGAGTAACAACATAGCCAAGAAAAGATACTCGATTCGGTGCAAAGGTGCACTTCCCAAGGTTACCAAACAAGCGTGCATCACGAGAGCATTAAAAACAGCACGTAAATGTTCCAAATGTTCTTCCAAAGATTTGCTATAAATCAGTATATCATCAAAGTAAACTACCACAAATCGTCCAATGAAAGCACGTAAAACTTCGCTCATTAATCTCATGAAAGTACTAGGTGCATTAGTTAACCCAAAAGGCATGACTAACCACTCATATAATCCAAACTTAGTTTTAAATGCTGTTTTCCATTCATCTCCCAATTTCATACGAATTTGATGGTATCCACTCATAAATCAACTTTGGAGAATATTGTAGAGCCACTCAATTCATCAAGCATATCATCTAGCCTAGGAATAGGATGACGATAACGAATAGTAATATTATTAATGCCTCTACAATCAACACACATACGCCGACGTACCATCCTTTTTAGGCACTAGTATAATAGGAACAGCACAAGGACTAAGAGATTAGCGTATATAACCTTTGTCGAGCAGCTCCTGACTTGACGCATAATCTCCTTCGTCTCCTCTGGATTGGTACGGTATGGTGCGCGGTTGGGTAGCGATGCACCGGAATTAAGTCAATTTGATGCTCAATCCTCGAATAGGTGGTAATCCGGTGGCACGCCTTGTGGGAAGACGCCGAACTCCTGCAAAATGTTAGTGACAGCGAGGGGCAAAGAGGAAGGCACGTCCTCGAATGAAAATAATGCCTCTTTGCACACAAAAGCATAGCAAACAGATTTGCTAGAATCTAGCTCATCAATATCAGATTTGGTGGCAAATAAACATGCACTTTTCAGTTTAATTTCAGAAGCAACATTAGATGGTTTATTATTAGGCTTCATTTGTTGCTCAAATTCTTTTGCCACAATCTGATTTTCACTCTTATTTTTCTCCTGTTTTGCTTTATTAGCTCTATTAATATCATCTTTCAAAATGGAATCAGGAGTCATAGGAAGCAAAGTAATATTTTTATCCTTGTGAACAAGAGTATACTGATTTTTTCTACCATGGTGTACAGAATTTTTATCAAATTGCCATGGTCTACCAAGTAATAAGGAACATGCTTGCATAGGTACCACATCACAATCAACATAATCAGCATATGTAGATATACTAAAATACACACGAACGAGACGTGTTACCTTAACCTTGCCGCTGTTGTTGAACCATTGGATGTAGTAAGGATGTGGATGTGGCCTTGTGGTGAGAGAAAGCTTCTCCACCATATCCATGCTAGCCAAGTTGTTGCAGCTCCCTCCATCTATGATGACGCGAATAGAACGTTCCTTCACAACTCCCTTTGTATGGAACAAGTTATGCCTCTGATTTTGCTCAGCTTGTGTAACCTGCACACTCAAAACACGTTGAGCAACTAAACATTCATACCTGTCAAGATCTTCACAGCCATGTATTGCGCCTCAAGATCGAATCATCTCCACCGTGTTCTTCATGTGTAATAAGAGCCAAAGTCTCTTCATCATAGTCACTAGCGACTCATACCCACCATCCTCAGTAGCAATCATCACACGCTGAGATTGGCATTCTCTCATAAAACGTCCTCTTCCCTTACAACGACGACAAATAAAATCACTTGTGTGCCTGTTGACGCCATGGAAGAAGAAGAGCTCTGTGTAGGCCCAGCGGTGTACTCTTGGCAGATAGTGGTGGTTGTGCCTGCTTTCTTGTATCACGGTTGGAGGTGGCAGCCGACGGAGGTGCCGTGTAGTAGAACGTGTGGAAGTAGATGATGCACGTGGTGTCCATGATGAAGGTCGACCTGCAGAAAAGTTAGTCCGCGCCAAGGCACATCGATCCTGCACTTCAAGTTCAGCTTTACAAGCAAGATGGAATAATCGAGTGATATTATTATAATCCTTGTAGTCTAGAATGGTCTGAATCTCTCTATTTAATCCACCCGAGAAAACGTGCAAGCATAGCTTCATTCTCCTCAACAATACCACATCTAATCAAGCCAGTTTGTAATTCACGATAATATTCTTCTACCGAATTTTTCCTTGTCTCAAGCGCTGCAATTTTGAAGTAATTCACGCTGATAATATGGTGGAACCCAACGAATCACGCATAGCAGTTTTCAAAGCAGACCAAGTAGCTGGAACAGGATATAATCTACAATGTTCGGACCACCAAACACATGCAAAGCTAGTGAAAGCACAAACAGCAGCAGGAACATGTCTCTCCTCGTGATATTGTAAACATGTAAATCGTTGTTCAGTTTCTAACTCCCAAGTAAGATATATATCGGAACATATCTACCCTCAAATGGTGGAATATTCAATTTCAGTTTAGGGAGATGGTCATGATCTCGCACTGAAGGGGAGCCCAACATTGCCATTGTTTGCATGTGGACGACCTGGTGGTTGTGGTGCTGGTGGTTGCACGTAGTTCGATGTTGATCAACCTCATCCTCGTAAGCTCTCACATAATCATCCTCCCCGCCGCAGCAGCAGGAGCCTGTAGTATCAACAGCAGCACCAGCAGCTTGGCCAGTCAAGAGGGACACGGAAGCTCGGCGGAGGGCTGTTTCGCGATGTGGAGGTAGTCCTTGTTGTTGTAGCAGAGGTGCGTTAGGTGCAGCCGGTGGTGGTGGTGGTAGACGCGCGAGCAATTCATTAAACCTGTTATCGAGCTTTGTTTCGAACGCCTTCTCAATGCCTTCTATCTTCTCCATGGCCTCTTCAAATCTATTTAGCACATCGTCCACCTGCCCACTCATCATTTGTTGAAACTTATCATGTAGCGCTTTGTTTGTCATATTCTCCCGGTCGGTCTGCCGGCTTGTAATCCTGCCATGGTTAGCAGCAATAGAAACACACAAGAATATGATTCGACGGACTACTAGGAAGTGGTGGTGGTGGTGTGGTGGACGATCACAAACCGTCAAGCAAATCTCAAATTCTTACCAGTTCTTACCCAAGAAGAAAGGTGATCGCAACCGATGTAGTCAAAACTCTCAAAGCTTGGATAGAGCGATTACGAGGGAGAGTCAAACGCATACGATGTAGATGTATGTGGAGCTGGGAAGGCTTATAATATGGTAGCAAAAGGGTCAGCAATAATCAATTCAGAGATGCAAAGTTGAATAAACGCTCAACGACGATCTTATCTTGGTCCTAGGCTAGACCGTGCTAGAGACGCGAGCCTAGAACACTAACAAAATCACGGCGCTGCACGCGAAACAACGGAAAAGCACACTGAATTTTTTTTTTTGCTTTTTTTTTGCGCTGTTTTTTTGCGCTGCTTTTTTTTTTTTTGAAAAATCACTATAATGGCGAGTGTCTCAAAACTCTTCCGAGGTCAAACCGACGGGATGGGCACGAAATTTTTCGACCAAAAAATTTTTTTTTTCGACTGCCCGGACCCAAAAACTGGAAACGGGTCAAAAAAAACTTTCTATAACGGCGACCGTCTCAATACGCTTATAAACACCTAAAAATAGGATAGCCAGAAATTTTTTTGACAAGTACGTTTTCGGAAAATTTTGGGCCTAAACGGAGGGTGGTTTCCGAAACCTACTCCGGCAAGGAAACACGAATCGGAAACTATGTGGATCTCGAAAACAAACCTAATATGAGAAGAACTCGGATTGGTGGTGGATATATGGTGGTGGTATATGGCAGCGGTGGTGATATATGGTAGCGGTGGTGGTATATGGATACGGATTGGTGGTGGTATATGGATACGGATTCAGAGCAGTGGTGGTACGTGGCAGGGGCGATGATGATGGTGCGGTGGCGGCGTGACAACTTATGACTAGAACTCGAAACTCTAAAAGACTAGACGCTAAGACCAGCAACTAGACACGACGATGCAACCGCAAATTCAACAAAGCAAAACCCTAAAAAGATTATGCAAAGGCTCAGATTGGTTCGGATATGATGAACTAACCCTAAATTTTTTGTTTGTGTCTTTTTCGTGGACTTTAGGTATGAAGAACAGACTCGATCTAATCTACGAAAAACTGTAAAATCTCACCGAGCAACCTGAAAATCTGATACCACTTGATAGAGGCCAAGGTGTCCCGTCTTTCGATGAGATGTGGTTTTCGCTTTGGAGGAAGTCGACTTTGACGATCCGACTACGAACGTGCGAGGACGTCGCGCCTTAGCAATCGCTAAACCAACTCCGAGAGGTTATTGACCACGCCGAGCACACGATCAACGACCACGAGGGTCATTTCCTGCGAGCAAACGAAGAACAAGCAAGAAACCGAGATTGCAATCTGGATATTGCGAATATAAGATGAAAGCTTTATTGATCAAGGTGGGGTTCGTGGACGCCTTTGTCCGGTCGTTGAACACAAACGAAATGCCGGAAGTTGCAGCTATGGCTAACTTTTAATCTAAACAAAACCCAAGGTCTAAAGCGGTGCCCTAAGGGCTGTATATATGGAGGAAGAGGGGGGATTTCGTGGCCCTTGGTGGAGGGGTCCAAATCAACCCTAACTCTTGTTTCCCCACACATACGGACTCTAAAACAGCCTATACTTAAGTATTTCGAAATTACATGGGCCTGGCCCACTAATAAGGTGACGAGCACCTAGAATAGCCTCGGGACGACATTTATGAAGTAGCATCTTGTATATTTCGTCCAAGGCTTCATGCACCCATTATGGTGGCTTCAAAGTCCTGAAATCATCACTTGTAACTCCGTTTGTTCCCCTTAGCATGGCATTATCTCCATGCTTGTTCTTGCTCCAATGTCCATCCTTCTCCAAGCTAGGGCCTTCATTTGTAAGCAAAACAAATGTATCCAATTTAGGCAGCATCATATTCTCATGAACATTAGAATCATTATCAAGAAACGAAAGTACGATAATTTAATTGGCGTCTGTGAGCTCTAGTAATTGGTCCAAGATATGTAGCAAGAGGGGCTGTGGGTGTAACAATGGTATTGATGTCCTCATCACGATTTAGCGAACCTCTTCAACAACATGAAGACGACGCCCACATTGGACTCATACTCCGAGTCAAGCTACGCGACCGCCAAGCATGGAGACATTTGCACCTACATCTCTCAAGCACACACATATGTCGAGATGCCCCAATTGCCATGTGAGGAGAGCCACCACCCCATGAGTGACATGAGTGACTCCACCATACGTGACATTGAGAGCATTTCCTATGAGAGGATGAGTGTGACCACCACTAGCCCCACACATGAGAGCATGCCACACATCCTATGTGAGGTTGAGCGCCATTTGAGTGACTCCACCCACCATACAGTGAGAGCATCCTTGAGGGAGTAAGTGAGCCACAACACTTAGTGAGTGAGGTAGTTGACACGGCACATGAGGCCACTATGATTTCTAACGACTTAACCTCTACTCCTAGTGTGTTTTCTTCTTTGGTGCTAGGTCTCCTACATGACGACACGCCTATCCTTGACGAGTCTATTCCTCCATTGAGAGCGACGATGGCCATGGTGGACGATGATGCACCCCCCACATGGTTCCATCAAGATGAAGATGACAATGATTGGATCTTCGACACCTCACCTACAACGCATGAGCTACGCTCCGAAGGTAACATAGGTGACGGTGCTTCTCTTGTCCCACTAGAGGACTATCTTACCAATGATTGCTCCCATGATGTTGATCCACCTATTACCTTGCTTCATGCTAGTGAAACTTCTTCATGCCTTGAATTACCTATTTATGATGAATATGATGATGAGCATGTTGAGTTGCCTAGTTGTGATGCTATGCTCCATAGGACATCTTGTGAAAATTCTATTGGTCACTTCATGTTTGACAATCCATTGAACTTGTCATATGCTATGAGTGAGATCTCCCATATTGCATCATTACAATCTCAACATAGTAACTATGCATGCCCCATTAATATCAATCCCATTTGCACTTATGGCATAGATGACGAGATGATGGTCATTGGCCTTTGCTTCTCTTGCGATGATATTGCCATGCTTCCTTTACATGATTTATGCAATTCATCTACTATTCCATGCCATGATCACATTGTTCCAAATATGCATTGTTTTGGATGTTGTCAATATTCTCCATGTGATGTTTCCATTAATGCTCATGAGGAGACCCCCATAGTTTCCTCATACACATTAGGAGATTTTAATTCATCCCATACTTTGCATGATTCACATAATTGCTTGCACCATATGCATTCCATGAATAACAATGCTCTAGATATTGCTCATGATGCATTACACAATTTGAGTCTCCATTATGCTATACATAACAACAAACCTATCATGATGGATGACATGTTTCTATATCACGATCTCATTTATTTGAGCATTGGATATTTTGTGCTAACCGACACATGCATAAAGATCATGATGGATGATGTATACATATACCATGCACACACAATTTTTCCTTTGTCTTTGTTTTGTGTAGGTACTCATGTATACTCGTCAACTTCTCAATCCCAAGAGTTGACGAAACGAGCTCTTGAGAGCAAGGATGCTTTGGGATCTCGTGGACTATCCTTACCACCGTTCCCTTCGCGCAAGGACTACGCGCATCTCTTCTACTTGGCTCTCACACGGCTATGGGCCATTTACCACTTGTCACCTTATGCTCATTTTACCGTGTTCACATTGCATACTATGCTTGCTCCTATGCCTTTGCCATGCAATTGTGACCCTTGCTTGCATATACCCATGATTCACCATTATGCTACTCCTATGTGTATTTGCATGCTTGGTGGAGATCCTTGTTGCTTTTGCCATGTTTATCATGGGCCCCATGCTATTGATGCTTGTTGTGTTGGGAGAGTCATGATGCCCCATTGCTATTTACATATGGTCTCTCGCCAATACATTGATGATAATTTTCTCATATCTTGCTTTCATGCTTGTGCTATGCCATGTGAATTATTCATGCCCACTATTTGCACACATGACATGCTTGCCATGATTCCTTCTAGTACGTTGCATCTTCGCACTACTAGCTTGCTTGACTTGATCGCTATGATTGCTTGCTATGTTGCATCACCCATGTTCCACTATTACTCGCTTTCTTGGGTTGATGACATATATGTTCATGCCTCTCACATGATATATCTTGTGTATTGTCGCTTGCCTCCTATAGTTGCCTCTATGCTTAATGACATTGGAGACTTGGACAGTATACTTGTGATGCATGCTTGCTTGATTGAGCCTCTTCTATTTGGTTGTTATCGCATCACATGCTTACACACCATGCCAAATTCCCTTGTCCTTTCTTATGATGAGCATGATGCATACACCTGTTGGGTATCTTACCACTCAAATGATAGGTTTTGCATTTCCGCTAACCTCATTTGTTTTTCCGAGTGTTTGTCATGTTCTTTCATTTTGGAGGTTTCACAAGGCGATGCCGTTATGCGACAACTTGGTCATGCGAAGGCATACACGATGTGCGACACCAACATTTTCGACATCCTCCTAAAGGTGACCAATACGCATATTGGATGGGTCACTCTTTCATTGTTGTTTCTTTTCTTGTTGTCTACATGCTACATCTATTGGATGGAGGAGCAACATTGGAGATTGGCTCTTTGGACCTTCACATTGAGGAGCGCTCGCACTTATTGGATGCACCTTCGGTTTTCCACTCTTGCCACAACATCGAGCATTGGTATACCAACACCTCCATATTTGTTGATTGTGCTCATACTCATGCTCGATGGACATATCATACTCACAACAAATTTGCGTCTTATGCATGGATTGACACACATTATGATTGCCTTCTTGCATCTTGTATTCCCATGTCATCCATGATATTTGAGCTTGTTCACTTCCTTAGCAAATTTGTTGTGATCTTTCTTGATGGCATATTCATACATAATGATCACATTGCCTACCATCAATTGCATGATGACATTCACATATTGAGCATCCATTGCTATGTTCATGCTTTTGATGCACCATCCCTTTATGACATCATATTGCACCGTGGTTGCATTGCTCATACTCATAACACAATTGAGTGCACAATGATTGCATTTGTTCCCATGAATGCTTTGCATCTCATTCTAGATCATCTTGATAAGCCTCATGCGTTTTGTCACGACCAATCTTGCCGACGGACTCATTCTTACATGATGGACACTTTGCGATGCGCCACCATTGTATTTCCGAGTGTTGCTTGTGTTTGCTCTTTTTGCATGTCTATCACTCCGCGACACCTTGGACTACTTGGATTGCGCCATGTCTTCAACTTCGTCCAACTACAAGTCCGTATATGACAACCGTTTCCATGGTGATGAGGATCACGATCCGAGGTCGGATCTTTCCCAAGGGAGGGGAGATGATGCGGAGCATCCTTCAATCATCCCCATGGACCTTCCGTCGCCTCACCAAGCTCCAAAAGGACCCATGACGAGAGCACGAGCTCGAGCTCTCGAGACCGAGGTGACTTCTCTCCTTAGTGAAATATCATATGACCCTCTCGAGACATGGCTACTACCTCAATCCGGAATGTTGTGCATGCTTAGGTACCGAGGAACCAACCTAGGAGAAGCTACAGCTCAAGATGGACACCAAGAGCAAGAGGAAGAGCTGCAGAGTCCAGAGGGAGCGGTACTACCGCTCAAGCCAAGCGGTTCTACCGCTGAGAGCCAAGCGGTACTACCTCTCTCCATCCGGCCTACTTCCATGAGAACCCGACACACTCCAGAATCGAAGCAGGCGAGCCGAGCGGTACTATCGCCCACCACCAAGTACTATTATCGCTGAAAGCTGTACTACCGCCTCAAGCACAGCAGTACCGCCACCGCCTGCGTGCAGCGTGCCGGGCCGAGGCCCATGTACTGCTTTCGCCCCAACTTACCCCTTCGAGAACCTAGACTATAATAGACCCTCCTCTCATCCTTTCGAGGGTTAGCTTAGGTTTAGCTCATGTTTGTGTGAGAGCCTTGCTCGCCCACTTGGTTACTTCTCCTCGAGCCAGGACCTCTTGGAGAAGATCCCCTAAGCGGATTCAAGACCCCCTTCTAGGGTGGACTCCATCAAGACCTCCTCACGGAGAAGAACGGCTACCGTTTGTATCGTCCTTTGTTGACCTTGAATCATGTATCTCCCTTTGTGTTCATCGATCTAGCATTTGTGTGACCGATTCCTTGTTGGTTGAGTGTTTTCCCCTCGTTCCTCCCCTTGATTTCCTCGTGTTCTTCCGCGTGTTCTTCGTGATTCCCCGTAGGATCCGCTCCAACGTGAAAGATCGTCCATGTAGGGTTCCGCCCTACATCACTGCGTCGGACGTCCGGCCTTGTCCGGATGTCCGGAGCCTGGGCGAAAATCGGGCTCGGGGAGAGGAACTGCAAAATGTCCGGGGAAGAAGATGATTGTGAGGTCGAAATCGAGGGGTTTGGAGGATGGAAAAGGGTGGGGAAGGTGGGGAAAGCTAGATCCACACGTGGCAACACAAATCCATGGACCAAATCCAACAAAATCTCATCACACTAACAAATCACAAAAAAATTTTGGGGCTATTTTTGTGGGGAATTTTCGAAATTAGGACAAAAACAACAAAATCAAGCTAGAAGACACGATGTAGGGGCTCCAAAAACGTGATGAACGTGGCTCATGATACCATAGATGATATAGGGCGGAACCCTATGTGGACGATCTTTCACGTTTGGAGAGAATTCCTACGAGGAACACGAAGAACGAGCGGAAGAACACGAGGAAATCACGGGGAAAACGAGAGAGAGATCCCTTAAACGACAAGAAATCAATCACACAAGCGCTTAGATCGATGAACACATAGAGTGGCACAAGATTCGAGAACAATAAAGGTAAAGATACAAGGGTAGCCGTTTTCTCCGAGAGGAGGTCTTGATGGGTCCACCCTAGGAGGGGGTCTTGAATCCGCTTGGGCGATCTTCTCCAGAGAGGTCCCGATCTCAAAGGAGAAGTAGCCAAGTGGATGAGCAAAGGCTCTCTCACCGAAATATGAGCTAATCCAAAGCTAACCCTAAAATGAGGAGGGGATCAAGTATATATAGTCTCGGGGCGAAGGGGTAAGGCCTCGAGACATCGCTGCAGTGAGGAGGCCGGACGTCGGGCGCCGGGCGGATGTCCAAGCTGGAGGCGCCGGATGTCCGGGCTCTCAGCCCGGATGTCCGGGCTAGGGCGACTGATTCTGCAGAACCGGGTACGGGGAGCCGGATTTCCGGGCGAGTGGCCGGATATCCGAGGCTTCGGGACGGGCCGGATGTCCGGGCGGGGAGGCCGGATGTCCGGGCTGGTCTGGGTCTCTCAGGTGCGATCGATGATGGAGGGGCCGGATTTCCGGGCAACGGGGCCGGATATCCGGGGCTTCAGGAAGAGCCGGATGTCCGGGGCATGGGGCCGGATGTCCGGGCTGTGCTGACTCTTCCGGTTCCTCTCGTCGTGTTTCTTCCTCCTTGTACTTGGCGGCTTGTCCATCTTCACGTGCATCCTCGGGAGGTTCCCCTTGACACCTAATCACGCATAGCATATCGGACTTAGGTAGTAGCCATGTCTCGAGTGGATCATATGTGATATCAATAAGGAAAGAGGTCACCTCGTTCTCGAGAGCTCTAGCTCTAGCTCGTGTCATGGGTCCTCTTGGCTCTTGATGAGACGGTTGTAGGTCCATGGGGATGATCGTGGGATGCTCCGCATCATCTCCCCCCCCCTTGGGGGAGATCCGACCTCGGATCAAAAGCTTCATCTCCATGGAAAGGTGCAAGGTCCTTGACGTTGAAGATGTCGCTCACGTTGTACTTGTCTCGAGGTATGTCGATCTTGTAAGCGTTGTCGTTGTAGCGTGCTAGCACCTTGAAAGGTCCATCGGCTCGAGGTAGAAGCTTGGACTTGCGTTCTTTGGGGAAGCGGTCCTTGCGAAGGTGTAGCCACACTAGATCACCAATGTTGAAGACGATGGGTTGTTTGTTGGCGTTGAGCTTGTTTGCTTGGCGTTGTACTTGGCGCTCAATGGTGTGCCTTGTATCTTCGTGCATCTTCTTGATGTAGCTTGCTTGTTCACTTGCATCCATGTTGGTGCGCTCTTGGAGAGGAAGTGGTAGAATGTCCAATGGGGACAATGGGTTGAAACCGTAGACGACCTCGAAGGGGGACTTGCCGGTAGTTGAGTGTCTTGCACGATTGTAGGCGTACTCGGCGATGGGTAGACATGCTTCCCACTCCTTGATGTTCTTCTTGATCAAGACACGAAGTAGAGTGGATAGTGTGCCGTTCGTCACCTCCGTTTGGCCGTCGGTTTGAGGATGGTATGCCGATGAGAA
Organism: Aegilops longissima; assembly: GCA_021605205.1. Taxonomy (NCBI): domain Eukaryota; kingdom Viridiplantae; phylum Streptophyta; class Magnoliopsida; order Poales; family Poaceae; genus Aegilops; species Aegilops longissima. The sequence goes on from JAHIAM010005982.1 coordinate 35,431, forward strand.
CAAGAGCTTGATGCCGAGCTTGGCACATAGTGTCTTCCAAAAGTAACTCAAGAACTTGACGTCACGATCGAAGACGATTGTCTTTGGTACGCCATGGAGTCGCAAGATTTCCCTACAAAAGAGATTTGCAACATGTGAAGCATCGTCTATCTTGTTGCAAGGAATGAAATGTGCCATCTTAGAAAATCTATCCACAACAACAAACACGGAATCCTTGCCATTTTTAGTCCTAGGCAAACCAAGTACAAAATCCATACTAATGTCTTCCCATGGTTGATATGGAATAGGAAGAGGCATGTAAAGACCATGAGATTGAGCTTTAGACTTAGCTTTGCGACATATATAGCATCGGTTGGTGAAGCGTGAGACGTCATGAACATCTTGGGCCAAAAGTAGTTGTTGGAGAGCGTGGCGAATGTCTTGTCGCGTCCAAAGTGTCCCATGAGTCCGCCTCCATGAGCCTCTTGCAAAAGGAGCAAACGAAGAGAAGACTCGGGAATGCAAAGTTTGTTAGCTCTCATAAGGTAACCATCCTTGATGTAATATTGTTCCCAAGACGTATGCGTCAAACACTTAGTATAAGGAGAAGCAAAAGATGGATAATGCTCATACAAGTCTTTGATGTGCTCAAAACCAATAACATTCAACTCAAGTTGAGTGACAAGCATGCATATGCGTGAAAGCTCGTCGGCAACTACATTCTCTTTACTCTTAATGTACTTGATCACATAAGGAAAAGATTCAATGAATTCACTCCATTTGGCATGACGCTTGTTCAATTTAGTTTGACCATCTCCCTAAACTGAAATTGAATATTCCACCATTTGAGGGTAGATATGTTCCTGATATATATCTTACTTGGGAGTTAGAAACTGAACAACGATTTACATGTTTACAATATCCTGAGGAGAGACGTGTTCCTGCTGCTGTTTGTGCTTTCACTAGCTTTGCATGTGTTTGGTGGTCTGAACATTGTAGATTATATCCTGTTCCAGCTACTTGGGCTGCTTTGAAAACTGCTATGCGTGCTCGTTGGGTTCCACCATATTATCAGCGTGAATTACTTCAAAAATTGCAGCGCTTAAGACAAGGAAAAATTCGGTAGAAGAATATTATCAGGAATTACAAACTGGCTTGATTAGATGTGGTATTGTTGAGGAGAATGAAGCTATGCTTGCACGTTTTCGGGTGGATTAAATAGAGAGATTCAGACCATTCTAGACTACAAGGATTATAATAATATCACTCGATTATTCCATCTTGCTTGTAAAGCTGAACGTGAAGTGCAGGATCGATGTGCCTTGGCGCGGACTAACTTTTCTGCAGGTCGACCTTCATCATGGACACCACGTGCATCATCTACTTCCACACGTTCTACTACACGGCACCTCCGTGGCTGCCACCTCCAACCGTGATACAAGAAAGCAGGCACAACCACCACTATCTCGCCAAGAGTACACCTGCTGGGCCTACACAGAGCTCTTCTTCTTCCATGGCGCGTCACAGGCACACAAGTGATATTATTTGTCGTCGTTGTAAGGGAAGAGGACATTTTGTGAGAGAATGCCAATCTCAGCGTGTGATGATTGCTACGAGGATGGTGGGTATGAGTCTGCTAGTGACTATGATGAAGAGACTTTGGCTCTTATTACACATGAAGAACACGGTGGAGATGATTCGATCCCGAGACGCAATACATGGCTGTGAAGATCTCGACAGGTATGAATGTTTAGTTGCTCAACGTGTTTTGAGTGTGCAGGTTACACAAGCTGAGCAAAATCAGAGGCATAACTTGTTCCATACAAAGGGAGTTGTGAAGGAACGTTCTATTCAGCGCCATCATAGATGGAGGAGCTGCAACAACTTGGCTAGCATGGATATGGTGGAGAAGCTTTCTCTCACCACAAGACCACATCCACATCCTTACTACATCCAATGGTTCAACAACAGCGGCAAGGTTAAGGTAACACGCATTGTTCGTGTGTATTTTAGTATCTCTACATATGCTGATTATGTTGATTGTGATGTGGTACCTATGCAAGCATGTTCCTTATTACTTGGTAGACCATGGCAATTTGATAAAATTCTGTACACCATGGTAGAAACAATCAGTATACTCTTGTTCACAAGGATAAAATATTACTTTGCTTCCTATGACTCTGATTCCATTTTGAAAGATGATATTAATAGAGCTAATAAAGCAAAACAGGAGAATAATAAGAGTGAAAATCAGATTGTGGCAAAAGAATTTGAGCAACAAATGAAGCCTAATAATAAACCATCTAATGTTGCTTCTGAAATTAAACTGAAAAGTGCATGTTTATTGGCCACCAAATCTGATATTGATGAGCTAGATTCTAGCAAATCTGTTTGCTATGCTTTTGTGTGCAAAGAGGCATTATTTTCATTCGAGGACGTGTTTTCCTCTTTGCCCCCCGCTGTCACTAACATTTTGCAGAGTTCACCGACGCCTTCCCACAAGACGTGCCACCGGATTACCACCTATTCGAGGGATTGAGCATCAAATTGACTTAATTCGGTGCATCGCTACCCAACCGCGCACCATACCGCACCAATCCAGAGGAGACGAAGGAGATTATGCGTCAAGTACAGGAGCTGCTCGACAAAGGTTATATACGCGAATCTCTTAGTCCTTGTGCTGTTCCTATTATACTAGTGCCTAAAAAGGATGGTACGTCGTATGTGTGTTGATTGTAGAGGCATTAATAATATTACTATTCGTTATCGCCATCCTATTCCTAGGTTAGATGATATGCTTGATGAATTGAGTGGCTCTACAATATTCTCCAAAGTTGATTTATGAGTGGATACCATCAAATTCGTATGAAATTGGGAGATGAATGGAAAACAGCATTTAAAACTAAGTTTGGATTATATGAGTGGTTAGTCATGCCTTTTGGGTTAACTAATGCACCTAGTACTTTCATGAGATTAATGAACGAAGTTTTACGTGCTTTCATTGGACGATTTGTGGTAGTTTACTTTGATGATATACTGATTTATAGCAAATCTTTGGAAGAACATTTGGAACATTTACGTGTTGTTTTTAATGCTCTACGTGATGCACGCTTGTTTGGTAACCTTGGGAAGTGCACCTTTTGCACCGACCGAGTATCTTTTCTTGGCTATGTTGTTACTCCACAGGAATTGAAGTTGATAAAGCCAAGATTGAAGCTATTGAGAGTTGGCCGCAGCCCAAAACGGTCACACAAGTGAGGAGTTTTCTTGGACTCGCTGGTTTCTATAGGCGCTTTGAGAGACTTTAGCACCATTGCTGCACCTCTCAATGAGCTTACAAAGAAGGATGTGCCTTTTGTTTGGGGTACCGCATGGAAGAAGCCTTCACGGTATTGAAAGATAAGTTGACACATGCCCTTTACTCCAACTTCCCGACTTTAATAAGACTTTTGAGCTTGAATGTGATGCTAGTGGAATTGGATTAGGAGGTGTGTTATTACAAGATGGCAAACCTGTTGCATACTTTTCTGAAAAATTGAGTGGGCCTAGTCTGAACTATTCTACTTATGACAAAGAATTATATGCTCTTGTTCGGACTTTAGAGACATGGCAACATTATTTATGGCCCAAAGAATTTGTTATACATTCTGATCATGAATCTTTGAAACATATTAAAAGTCAAGCTAAACTGAATCGTAGACATGCTAAATGGGTTGAATTCATTGAGACTTTCCTTATGTCATTAAACACAAGAAGGGTAAAGAAAATGTTATTGTTGATGCTTTGTCTCGTCGCTATACTATGCTTTCACAACTTGACTTCAAAATATTTGGTTTGGAGACCATCAAAGATCAATATGTGCATGATGCTGATTTTAAAGATGTAATGCAGAATTGTAAAGAAGGAAGAACATGGAACAAGTTCGTTATTAATGATGGTTTTGTGTTCCGTGCTAACAAGCTATGCATTCCTGCTAGCTCTGTTCGTCTTTTGTTGTTGCAGGAGGCGATGGAGGAGGATTAATGGGACACTTTGGCGCCAAGAAGACGGAGGATATACTTGCTACACATTTCTTTTGGCCAAAGATGAGACGGGATGTTGAGCGCTTTGTTGCTCGCTGCACTACATGTCAAAAAGCTAAGTCACGACTCAATCCTCATGGTTTATATATGCCTTTGCTGTGCCTAGTGTTCCTTGGGAGGATATATCTATGGACTTTGTTTTAGGTTTACCTCGAACAAAGAAGGGAGGGATAGCATATTTGTTGTCGTGGATAGATTCTCGAAAATGGCACACTTTATACCATGTCATAAAAGCGATGATCTTTGTTAATGTTGCTGATTTGTTCTTTCGTGAAATTATTCGCTTGCATGGTGTGCCAAATACTATTGTTTCGGATCGTGATACTAAATTTCTTAGCCACTTTTGGAGATGTTTATGGGCTAAGTTGGGGACTAAACTGCTTTTAGTACTACTTGTCACCCCCAAACTGATGGACAAACTGAAGTAGTCAATAGAACATTGTCTACTATGCTTAGGGCTGTTTTGAAGAATAATAAGAAAATGTGGGAAGAATGCTTGCCTCATATTGAATTTGCTTATAATCGCTCATTGCATTCTACTACTAAGATGTGCCCTTTTGAAATTGTGTATGGCTTCCTACCTCGTGCACCTATTGATTTGTTGCCTCTTCCATCTTCGGAGAAGGTTAATTTTGATGCTAAAGAACGTGCTGAATTGATTTTAAAAGTGCATGAGATAACTAAGGAAAACATTGAGCGTATGAATGCTAAATATAAACTTCTTTGGAGATAAGGGTAGAAAACATGTTGTCTTTGCACTGGAGATCTTGTTTGGTTACATTTGCGTGAGGATAGGTTTCCTAATTTGCGCAAATCAAAGCTAATGCCACGTCTTGATGGTCCATTTAAGGTGTTAGAGAAAATAAATGATAATGCATATAAACTTGAGCTGCCTGCAGATTTTGGGGTTAGTCCCACTTTTAACATTGCAGATTTGAAGCCTTATTTGGGTGAGGAATATGAGCTCCGTCGAGGACGACTTCATTTCAAGAAGGGAGGATGATGAGGACATCAATACCATTGTTACACCCACAGCCCCTGCTGCTATACATCTTGGACCAATTACTAGAGCTCAGACGCCAATTGAATTATCGTGTACTTTCGTTTCTTGGTAACGATTCTAATGTTCATGAGAATATGATGCTGCCTAAATTGGATACATTTGTTTTGCTTACAAATGAAGGGCCTACCATGGACAAGAAAGATGAACCTTGGAGCAAGTTCAAGCATGGAGATGTTGGCATGCAAGGGGAACAAGAACGGAGTTACAAGTGATGATTCCAGGACTTTGAAGCCACCCTAATGAGTGCATGAGGCCTTGGACGAAATATACAAGATGCCACTTCATAATATTCGTCCATAGGCTATTCTAGGTGCTGCGTCACCTTATTATTGGGCCAGGCCCATGTAATTTCGAAATACTTAAGTATAGGCTGTTTTAGAGTCCGTATGTGTGGGGAAACAAGAGTTAGGGTTGATTTGGACCCTCCACCAAGGGCCACGAAATTCCCCCTCTTCCTCCATATATACAGCCCTTAGGGCCCCGTTTAGACCTTGGATTTTGTTTAGATTAAAAGTTCGCCATAGCTGCAACTTCGCGTGCATTTCGCTTGTGTTCAACGACTGATAAAGGCGCACAGTAACCCCACCTTGATCAATAAAGCTTTCATCTTATATTCGCAATATCCAGATTGCAATCTCAGTTTCTTGCTTGTTCTTCGCTTGCTCGCAGGAAAGCAGACCCTCGTGGTCGTTGATCGTGCTCGCGTGGTCAAAACCTCTCGGAGTTGGTTTAGCGATTGCTAAGGCGCGACGTCCTCGCACGTTCGTAGTCGGATCGTCAAAGTCGACTTCCTCCAAAGCGAAAACCAACATCTCATTGAAAGACGGGACACCTTTGCCTCTATCAGTATGGAAGTGTATGTGGGCACGGGACAAAATTTGGCGAAAGGTAGGCGGTGATCGGGGGTGGTGGAAGGGATGGATGCTACCAGGGGCCGGAAATCCGGGCTAGAAGCTGGATGTCCGGGCTGCCGGAAGTCCGGGCTGCTCGGGCCGGACGTCCGGGCACGAAGAACACCGCGGGGGAGATGCCAAAACCGGTCAAATTTGGGCGAATTAGTGGATAGAATTTGATGTAGGGCGGAACCCTATGTGGGCGATCTTTCACGTTGGAGCGGATCCTACGGTGAATCACGAAGAGTGCCTTTTGTTTGGGGTACCGCACAGGAAGAAGCCTTCACGGTATTGAAAGATAAGTTGACACATGCTCCTTTACTCCAACTTCCTGACTTTAATAAGACTTTTGAGCTTGAATGTGATGCTAGTGGAATTGGATTAGGAGGTGTGTTATTACAAGATGGCAAACCTGTTGCATACTTTTCTGAAAAATTGAGTGGGCCTAGTCTGAACTATTCTACTTATGACAAAGAATTATATGCTCTTGTTCGGACTTTAGAGACATGGCAACATTATTTATGGCCCAAAGAATTTGTTATACATTCTGATCATGAATCTTTGAAACATATTAAAAGTCAAGCTAAACTGAATCGTAGACATGCTAAATGGGTTGAATTCATTGAGACTTTCCCTTATGTCATTAAACACAAGAAGGGTAAAGAAAATGTTATTGCCGATGCTTTGTCTCGTCGCTATACTATGCTTTCACAACTTGACTTCAAAATATTTGGTTTGGAGACCATCAAAGATCAATATGTGCATGATGCTGATTTTAAAGATGTAATGCAGAATTGTAAAGAAGGAAGAACATGGAACAAGTTCGTTATTAATGATGGTTTTGTGTTCCGTGCTAACAAGCTCTGCATTCCTGCTAGCTCTGTTCGTCTTTTGTTGTTGCAGGAGGCGCATGGAGGAGGATTAATGGGACACTTTGGCGTCAAGAAGACGGAGGATATACTTGCTACACATTTCTTTTGGCCAAAGATGAGACGGATGTTGAGCGTTTTGTTGCTCGCTGCACTACATGTCAAAAAGCTAAGTCACGACTCAATCCTCATGGTTTATATATGCCTTTGCACGTGCCTAGTGTTCCTTGGGAGGATATATCTATGGACTTTGTTTTAGGTTTACCTCGAACAAAGAAGGGAGGATAGCATATTTGTTGTCGTGGATAGATTCTCGAAAATGGCACACTTTATACCATGTCATAAAAGCGATGATGTTGTTAATGTTGCTGATTTGTTCTTTCGTGAAATTATTCGCTTGCATGGTGTGCCAAATACTATTGTTTCAGATCGTGATACTAAATTTCTTAGCCACTTTTGGAGATGTTTATGGGCTAAGTTGGGGACTAAACTGCTTTTTAGTACTACTTGTCACCCCCAAACTGATGGATAAACTGAAGTAGTCAATAGAACATTGTCTACTATGCTTAGGGCTGTTTTGAAGAATAATAAGAAAATGTGGGAAGAATGCTTGCCTCATATTGAATTTGCTTATAATCGTTCATTGCATTCTACTACTAAGATGTGCCCTTTTGAAATTGTGTATGGCTTCCTACCTCGTGCACCTATTGATTTGTTGCCTCTTCCATCTTCGGAGAAGGTTAATTTTGATGCTAAAGAACGTGCTGAATTGATTTTAAAAATGCATGAGTTAACTAAGGAAAACATTGAGCGTATGAATGCTAAATATAAACTTGCTGGAGATAAGGGTAGAAAACATGTTGTCTTTGCACCTGGAGATCTTGTTTGGTTACATTTGCGTAAGGATAGGTTTCCTAATTTGCGCAAATCAAAGCTAATGCCACGTGCTGATGGTCCATTTAAGGTGTTAGAGAAAATAAATGATAATGCATATAAACTTGAGTTGCCTGCAGATTTTGGGGTTAGTCCCACTTTTAATATTGCAGATTTGAAGCCTTATTTGGGTGAGGAATATGAGCTTCCGTCGAGGACGACTTCATTTCAAGAAGGGGAGGATGATGAGGACATCAATACCATTGTTACACCCACAGCCCCTACTGCTACATATCTTGGACCAATTACTAGAGCTCGCAAGACGCCAATTAAATTATCAGGTACTTTCGTTTCTTGGTAATGATTCTAATGTTCATGAGAATATGATGCTGCCTAAATTGGATACATTTGTTTTGCTTACAAATGAAGGCCCTAGCTTGGAGAAGGATGGACATTGGAGCAAGAACAAGCATGGAGATAATGCCATGCTAAGGGGAACAAGAACGGAGTTACAAGTGATGATTTCAGGACTTTGAAGCCACCATAATGGGTGCATGAAGCCTTGGACGAAATATACAAGATGCTACTTCATAAATGTCGTCCCAAGGCTATTCTAGGTGCTGCGTCACCTTATTAGTGGGCCAGGCCCATGTAATTTCGAAATACTTAAGTATAGGCTGTTTTAGAGTCCGTATGTGTGGGGAAACAAGAGTTAGGGTTGATTTGGACCCCTCCACCAAGGGCCACGAAATTCCCCCTCTTCCTCCATATATACAGCCCTTAGGGCACCGTTTAGACCTTGGGTTTTGTTTAGATTAAAAGTTCGCCATAGCTGCAACTTCAGCATTTCGCTTGTGTTCCACGACCGAGACAAAGCGCCACAGTAACCCCACCTTGATCAATAAAGCTTTCATCTTATATTCGCAATATCCAGATTGCAATCTCAGTTTCTTGCTTGTTCTTCGTTTGCTCGCAGGAAAGCAGACCCTCGTGGTCGGGTTGATCGTGCTAACCTCTGGCGTGGTCAATAACCTCTCGACGGAGTTGGTTTAGCGATTGCTAAAGCGCGACGTCCTGAAAGACGACACCTTCGTAGTCGGATCGTCAAAGTCGACTTCCTCCAAAGCAAAAACCAACATCTCATCGAAAGACGGGACACCTTTGCCCCTATCAAACACGCGGAAGAACAAGAGGGGAAAACACGGGGAAAACGAGAGAGAGATCACTCAACCGACAAGAAATCAGTCACACAAGTGCTAGATCGGTGAACACATAGAGGGGCACTAGATTCAAGAACAATAAAGGTAAAGATACACGAGTAGCCGTTCTTCTCCAAGAGGAGGTCTTGATGGGTCCACCCTAGAAGGGGGTCTTGAATCCGCTTGGGAATCTTCTCCGTAGAGGTCCTGATCTCCGAGGAGAAGTAGCCAAGTGGATGAGCAAAGCCCTCACACAAATATGAGCTAATCCTTTGCTACCCTAACTAGGAGATGGGGGGTTCCTATTTATAGTCTTAGTGCAAATGGAAGTCAAAACGAAGGGGTACATGGGCTTCAGCCCGCATCAGGCGTCGGACGTCCGGAAGGCATCGGACATCCGGAGGCTCAGGAAGGTCCGGTCGTCCGGACGCGTTCGGACGTCCGTCGATTCTTCTCTGTCGTAGGTGTGTCGGTCGTCCGTAGCGGGCCGGTCGTCCGGGGCTTCAGGAGGGTCCGGACGTCCGGAGGCTGTCGGTCGTCCGTAGTTCCGGTTCGGGTGATGGTCGTCCGGCCGTCCGGTCATCTCCGGTCGTCCGTAGGTTTGATTCGGGTGACGAAGTTCCGGACGTCCGGAGGGCGTCGGACGTCCGTGTCCTGGGAATCGTCGGACGTCCGGAAGGGGTCGGACGTCCGTGTCTGTAGCCACCGCATCTCTCCTTCCTCTTCGACATACTTGGGGTCCTCGCCATCTTGGCTCTTGCAAGTCGTAGATCCTTGGCTCACCTCCATGTACCTGATTACACATAGAGTTTCTGAATGAGGTAGTAGCCATGTATCATGGGTAGAAATAGGAAGTTCGGAGAGGAGCGAGTTCACCTTATCTTCAATAGCCTTAGCTCGGGCTCTTGTCATGGGTCCCGGTGGTGTTGAGGGAGATGTAGGCACGTCCGTGGGGATGAGTGAGGGATGCTCCGCATCATCCCCCCTTGGGAGAGATCCGACCTCGGATCAAAAGCTTCATCTCCATGGAAAGGTGCAAGGTCCTTGACGTTGAAGATGTCGCTCACGTTGTACTTGTCTCGAGGTATGTCAATTTTGTAAGCGTTGTCGTTGTAGCGTGCGAGCACTTTGAAAGGTCCATCGGCTCGAGGGAGAAGTTTGGACTTGCGTTCTTTGGGGAAGCGGTCCTTGCGAAGGTGTAGCCACACTTGATCGCCAATGTTGAAGACGATGGGTTGCTTGTTGGCGTTGAGCTTGTTTGCTTGGCGTTGTACTTGGCGCTCAATTGTGTGCCTTGTATCTTCGTGCATCTTCTTGGTGTAGCTTGCTCGTTCACTTGCATCCATGTTGGTGCGCTCTTGGAGAGGGAGTGGTAGAATGTCCAATGGGGACAACGGATTGAAACCGTAGACGACCTCGAAGGGGGACTTGCCGGTAGTTGAATGTCTTGCAAGATTGTAGGCGTACTCGGCGATGGGTAGACATGCTTCCCATTCCTTGATGTTCTTCTTGATCAAGACACGAAGTAGAGTGGATAGTGTGCGGTTCGTCACCTCCGTTTGGCTGTCGGTTTGAGGATGGTATGCGGATGAGAACAATAGCTTGATTCCGAGCTTGGCGCATAGGGTCTTCCAAAAGTAACTCAAGAACTTGACGTCACGATCGGAGACGATTGTCTTTGGTACTCCATGGAGTCGCAAGATTTCTCTACAAAAGAGATTTGCAACATGTGAAGCATCGTCTATCTTGTTGCAAGGAATGAAATGTGCCATCTTAGAAAATCTATCCACAACAACAAACACGGAGTCCTTTCCATTTTAAGTTCTAGGCAAACCGAGTATAAAATCCATGCTAATGTGTTCCCAAGGATGATATGGAATAGGAAGGGGCATGTAAAGACCATGAGATTGAGCTTTAGACTTAGCTTTGCGACATATAAAGCATCGGTTGGTGAAGCGTTGTACGTCGCGGAACATCTTGGGCCAAAAGTAGTTGTTGGAGAGCGTGGCGAATGTCTTGTCGCGTCCAAAGTGTCCCATGAGTCCGCCTCCATGAGCCTCTTGCAAAAGGAGCAAACGAAGAGAAGACTCGGGAATGGAAAGTTTGTTAGCTCTCATAAGATAACCATCCTTGATGTAATATTTTTCCCAAGACGTATGCGTCAAACACTTAGCATAAGGAGAAGCAAAAGATGGATCATGCTCATACAAGTCTTTTATATGCTCAAAACCAATGACATCCAACTCAAGTTGAGTGACAAGCATGCATATGCGTGAAAGCGCGTCGGCAACTACATTCTCTTTACCTTTAATGTACTTGATCACATAAGGAAAAGATTCAATGAATTCACTCCATTTGGCATGACGCTTGTTCAATTTAGTTTGACCTTTGAGGTACTTAAGCGTTTCATGATCGGTATGGATGACAAACTCATGAGGCCTAAGGTAATGTTCCCAAACATGGAGCACACGCACTAAAGCATACAGTTCTTTGTCATAGATGGGATAATTAAGTGGAGCACCGGAGAGGTTTTCACAAAAATAAGCAATGGCTCGTTTTTCTTGCATCAAAACTCCGCCAATTCCGGTACCACTTGCATCACAATGAACCTCAAAAGTTTTGTCAAAATTGGGCAAAGCAAGAATCGGAGCATGAGTAAGCAAAGACTTGAGCTTATCAAAAGCGGTTGATTGCAAAGTTCCCCAAACAAAGGGAGTATTCTTCTTGCTCAAAGCATGCAAAGGAGCTGCAATTGTGCTAAAATCTTTCACAAAGCGACGATAGAAACCCGCAAGACCAAGAAAACTAGACTTGTTGCAAATTGGTGGGTTCGGGCCAAGTTTTAATTGCTTGAATTTTAGATTCATCAACATGGACACCCTTTGAGGAAACAACAAAACCCAAGAAAACCCACTTTGTCAACTCCAAATGTGCATTTTTCAAGTTTGCATAAAGGCTTTCTTTATGAAGAGTTTGCAACACAGATTTTACATGATTGATGTGCTCTTTCATGGTTTTGCTAAACACAAGAATATCGTCAAAGTAGACCACAACAAAGACTCCAATGTAAGGACGAAGCACATGATGCATAAGACGCACAAAAGTACCGGAGCTTCGAAGGCCCATAGGCATCACCAACCACTCATATAAACCAAATTTGGTTTAAAAGCAGTTTTCCATTCATCACCCTCTTGTATGCGGATTTGATAATAGCCACTTTTAAGATCAATTTTGAGAAAAGTTGGCTCCACTAAGTTCATCAAGCATGTCATCTAAGCGAGGAATGGGATGCCTATATCGAACGGTAATAGCATTGATAGGTCTACAATCGGAACACAAACGGAAACTTCCATCGGGCTTAGGCACAAGAATAACGGGAACGGCACAAGGGCTTAAGCTTTCACGTACATGACCGTTGTCGATGAGTTGTTGTACTTGTCGTTGAATTTCCTTGGTTTCTTCCGGATTTACTCGGTATGGAGCTTTGTTTGGTAGAGGCGCTCCGGGGATGAGGTCGATTCGATGCTCAATGCCTCGAAGAGGGGGTAGACCCGGAGGTAGCTCATCGGGGAAAACATCTTGAAATTCCTGCAAAAGAGATTGAAACACCAAGGGTAGCTCATGAATGGTGTAGGGTAGAACCCTAGGATGACGATCTTTCACGCTTGGAGAGAATCCCTACGAGGAACAAGAAGAACGAGCGGAAGAACACGAGGGAAAACATGGGGAGAACGAGAGAGAGATCACTCAACCGACAAGAAAACGATCACACAAGTGCTAGATTATCAAACACATAGAGTGGCACAAGATTCAAGGACAACAAAGGGTAGGATACAAGGGTAGCCGTTCTTCTCCGAGAGGAGGTCTTGAGGGGTCCACCCTAGGAGGGGGGTCTTGAATCCGCTTGGGGGATCTTCTCCGTAGAGGTCCTGATCTCGAAGGAGAAGTAGCCAAGGGGATGAGCAAAGGCTCTCACACCGAAATATGAGCAAATCCAAAGCTAACCCTAGAAAGGATGTATAGTCTAGGACCTCCAAGGGGTAAGTTGGGGGCGAAACGAGTACATGGGCCTCGGCCCGAAACGCTGCACACACTGGCAGGCGGTAGTACCGTTCTCATGGCGGTAGTATCGCTTTCAATGATAGTACCGCTTGGTGGTGGTAGTACCGCGCTCGACGCCTGCTCGATTCTGGAGTGTGTCGGGTTTTGCGGAAGTAGGCGGATGGAGAGCGGTAGTACCGCTTGGCACGGCTCAGTGGTAGTACTGCTTGGCTTGAGCGGTAGTACTGCTTGGCTGGCGGTAGTACCGCTTGGCTTGAGCGGTAGTACCGCTTCCTCTGGACTCTGCAGCTCCTCCTCTTGCTCTTGGTGTCCATCTTGGGCTGCAGCTTCTCCTAGGTTGGTTCCTTGGTACCTAAGCATGCACAACATTCCGGATTGAGGTAGTAGCCATGTCTCGAGAGGGTCATATGATATTTCACTAAGGAGAGAAGTCACCTCGGTCTCGAGAGCTCGAGCTCGTGCTCTAGTCATGGGTCCTCTTGGCTCTTGATGAGACGGTTGTGGATGCATGGGGATGATCGTGGGATGCTCCGCATCATCTCCCCCTTGGGAGAGATCCGACCTCGGATCAAAAGCTTCATCTCCATGGAAAGGTGCGAGGTCCTTGACGTTGAAGATGTCGCTCACGTTGTACTTGTCTCGAGGTATGTCGCTCTTGTAAGCGTTGTCGTTGTAGCGTGCTAGTACCTTGAAAGGTCCATCGGCTCGAGGGAGAAGTTTGGACTTGCGTTCTTTGGGGAAGCGGTCCTTGCGAAGGTGTAGCCATACTAGATCACCAATGTTGAAGACGATGGGTTGCTTGTTGGCGTTGAGCTTGTTTGCTTGGCGTTGTACTTGGCGCTCGATGGTGTGCCTTGTATCTTCGTGCATCTTCTTGATGTATCTTGCTCGTTCACTTGCATCCATGTTGGTGCGCTCTTGGAGAGGAAGTGGTAGAATGTCCAATGGGGACAACGGGTTGAAACCGTAGACAACCTCGAAGGGGGACTTGCCGGTAGTTGAATGTCTTGCACGATTGTAGGCGTACTCGGCGATGGGTAGACATGCTTCCCACTCCTTGATGTTCTTCTTGATCAAGACACGAAGTAGAGTGGATAGTGTGCGGTTCGTCACCTCCGTTTGGCCGTCGGTTTGAGGATGGTATGCCGAGGAGAACAAGAGCTTGATTTCGAGCTTGGCACATAGGGTCTTCCAAAAGTAACTCAAGAACTTGACGTCACGATCGGAGACGATTGTCTTTGGTACGCCATGGAGTCGCAAGATTTCCTACAAAGAGATTTGCAACATGTGAAGCATCGTCTATCTTGTTGCAAGGAATGAAATGTGCCATTTTAGAAAATCTATCCACAACAACAAAGACGAAATCCTTGCCATTTTGAGTCCTAGGCAAACCAAGTACAAAATCCATACTAATGTCTTCCCATGGTTGATATGGAATAGGAAGAGGCATGTAAAGACCATGAGATTGAGCTTTAGACTTAGCTTTGCGACATGTGTAGCATCGGTTGGTGAAGCGTGAGGCGTCATGAACATCTTGGGCCAAAAGTAGTTGTTGGAGAGTGCGGCGAATGTCTTGTCGCGTCCAAAGTGTCCCATGAGGCCGCCTCCATGAGCCTCTTGCAAAAGGAGCAAGCGAAGAGAAGACTCGGGAATGCAAAGTTTGTTAGCTCTCATAAGGTAACCATCCTTGATGTAATATTGTTCCCAAGGCGTATCGTCAAACACTTAGCATAAGGAGAAGCAAAAGATGGATCATGCTCATACAAGTCTTTTATATGCTCAAAACCAATAACATTCAACTCAAGTTGAGTGACAAGCATGTTTATGCGTGAAAGCGCGTCGGCAACTACATTTTCTTTACCCTTAATGTACTTGATCACATAAGGAAAAGATTCAATGAATTCACTCCATTTGGCATGACGCTTGTTCAATTTAGTTTGACCTTTGAGGTACTTAAGCGTTTCATGATCGGTATGGATGACAAACTCATGCGGTCTAAGGTAATGTTCCCAAACATGTAGCACACGCACTAAAGCATACAATTCTTTGTCATAGATGGGATAATTAAGTTGAGCACGGAGAGTTTTTCACTAAAATAAGCAATGGCTCGTTTTTCTTGCATCAAAACTCCCCAATTCGGTACCACTTGCATCACAATGAACCTCAAAAGTTTTGTCAAAATTGGGCAAAGCAAGAATCGGAGCATGAGTAAGCAAAAACTTGAGCTCATCAAAAGCGGTTGATTGCAAAGTTCCCCAAACAAAGGGAGTATTCTTCTTGCTCAAAGCATGCAAAGGAGCGGCAATTGTGCTAAAATCTTTCACAAAGCGACGATAGAAACCCGCAAGACCAAGAAAACTTCGCACTTGTTGCAAATTGGTGGGTTGGGGCCAAGTTTTGATTGCTTCAATTTTAGATTCATCAACATGGACACCCTTTGAGGAAACAACAAAACCCAAGAAAACCACTTTGTCGACTCCAGAAGTGCATTTTTTCAAGTTTGCATAAAGGCTTTCCTTGCGAAGAGTTTGCAACACAGATTTTACATGATTGATGTGCTCTTTCATGGTTTTGCTAAACACAAGAATGTCATCGAAGTAAACCACAACAAAGACTCCAATATAAGGACGAAGCACATGATGCATAAGACGCACAAAAGTACCGGGAGCTTCCGAAAGACCCATAGGCATCACTAACCACTCATATAAACCAAATTTGGTTTTGAAAGCAGTTTTCCATTCATCACCCTCTTGTATGCGATTTGATAATAGCCACTTTTAAGATCAATTTTGAGAAAACTTGGCTCCACTAAGTTCATCAAGCATGTCATCTAAGCGAGGAATGGGATGCCTATATCGAACGGTAATAGCATTGATAGGTCTACAATCGGAACACAAGCGGAAACTTCCATCGGGCTTAGGCACAAGGATAACCGGAACGGCACAAGGGCTTAAGCTTTCACGTACATGACCGTTGTCGATGAGTTGTTGTACTTGCCGTTGAATCTCCTTGGTTTCTTCCGGATTGACTTGGTATGGAGCTTTGTTTGGTAGCGGCGCTCCGGGGATGAGGTCGATTCGATGCTCAATGCCTCGAAGAGGAGGTAGACCCGGAGGTAGCTCATCGGGGAAAACATCTTGAAATTCCTGCAAAAGAGATTGAAACACCAAAGGTAGCTCGTGAATGGTGTTAGTTTTTGGTTCTCCAACCTTGCACACAAGGACAAAGTGCATCACACTCGATGGGTGCTCACACACTTCTCTCATCTCACTTTTGGTGGCAAATAGAATGAGGTTTTTCTCTCTAGGCGAAGAGTCTCTCAAATTTGGCTTGTGGCTCGCACTCACTTTTGGGTGGATCACTTTCTCACTCTTTTCTCTATGATGTGTGGCTTGCTTGTCGGCTATCACTTGACTAGGAGACATAGGTCGAGCACATACTCCTTCCCTTTCATCTTGAAGCTATAGTGATTGGTTCGCCCATTGTGGATGACACCACGGTCGAATTGCCATGGTCGACCAAGAAGGAGGTGGCAAGCGGTCATTGGGACCACATCACACTCCAAAGTGTCTTCATAAGCACCAATTTTGAAGGAGACTTGGACCGTATGCTCGACTCGTATAGTGCCGAGTCACTTAGCCATAGAACCTTGTAGGGGTGTGGGTGCTTCCTCTTGACCAATTGTAGCTTGGAGCATAGTTCTTCACTTGCCAAGTTGTGGCAACTACCTCCATCGATGATGACCTTGATGGACCGTCCATTGATGCGGCTTTTGTGTGGAAGATGTGGCATCGTTGGTCTTCTTCTTGTTGATGTTGAAGAGTCAAGACCTTGGAGACAACGAGAGCGGGGCTCGAATCCTCATCACAAAAGACTTGATCATCTTCATCTTCATTCACTTGCCGGTGCATGGCCACTTGCTCAAGGGCTTCCATTTCCTCTTCACTCATAGAGTCATATGTGCCATCGTCGTTGAGGATCATGGTGCGCTTGTTGGTGCATTCGTATGACTTGTGGCCTCGGCCGCCGCAAGTGAAACACTTGAAGGAGCTTGTGATAAAGGCAAAGGTGTCCCGATGTTTCGATGAGAGGGTGGCTATCGTTTCTGTGGGAGTAGACCTTGACGATCCGACTACGAACGTGCGAGACGTCGCGCCTTAGCAATCGCTAAACCAACTTCCGAGGGTTATTGACCACGCCGGAGCACGATCAACCTGACCACGAGGGCCTGTTTCCTGCGAGCAAACGAAGAACAAGCAAGAAACCGAGATTGCAATCTGGATATTGCGAATATAAGATGAAAGCTTTATTGATCAAGGTGGGGTTCTGTGACGCCTTTGTCTGGTCGTTGAACACAAACGAAGTACGCGAAGTTGCAGCTATGGCGAACTTTTAATCTAAACAAAACCCAAGGTCTAAACGGTGCCCTAAGGGCTGTATATATGGAGGAAGAGGGGGGAATTTCGTGGCCCTTGGTGGAGGGGTCCGAAATCAACCCTAACTCTTGTTTCCCCACACATACGGACTCTAAAAACAGCCTATACTTAAGTATTTCGAAATTACATGGGCCTGGCCCACTAATAAGGTGACGCAGCACCTAGAATAGCCTCGGGACGACATTTATGAAGTAGCATCTTGTATATTTCTTCCAAGGCTTCATGCACCCATTATGGTGGCTTCAAAGTCCTGAAATCATCACTTGTAACTCCGTTCTTGTTCCCCTTGCGCATGGCATTATCTCCATGCTTGTTCTTGCTCCAATGTCCATCCTTCTCCAAGCTAGGGCCTTCATTTGTAAGCAAAACAAATGTATCCAATTTAGGCAGAATCATATTCTCATGAACATTAGAATCATTACCAAGAAACGAAAGTACCTGATAATTTAATTGGCGTGCGCGAGCTCTAGTAATTGGTCCAGTATATGTAGCAGTAGGGGCTGTGGGTGTAACAATGGTATTGATGTCCTCATCATAGAGGCAAAGGTGTCCCGTCTTTCGATGAGATGTGGTTTTCGCTTTGGAGGAAGTCGACTTTGACGATCCGACTACGAACGTGCGAGGACGTCGCGCCTTAGCAATCGCTAAACCAACTCCGAGAGGTTATTGACCACGCTGGAGCACGATCAACGACCACGAGGGTCATTTCCTGCGAGCAAGCGAAAAACAAGCAAGAAACTGAGATTGCAATCTGGATATTGCGAATATAAGATGAAAGCTTTATTGATCAAGGTGGGGTTCTGTGGACGCCTTGGTGCAGTCGTTGAACACAAACGAAATGCTGCGAAGTTGCAGCTATGGCGAACTTTTAATCTAAACAAAACCCAAGGTCTAAACGGTGCCCTAAGGGCTGTATATATGGAGGAAGAGGGGGGGAATTTCGTGGCCCTTGGTGGAGGGGTCCGAAATCAACCCTAACTCTTGTTTCCCCACACATACGGACTCTAAAACAGCCTATACTTAAGTATTTCGAAATTACATGGGCCTGGCCCACTAATAAGGTGACGCAGCACCTAGAATAGCCTCGGGACGACATTTATGAAGTAGCATCTTGTATATTTCGTCCAAGGCTTCATGCACCCATTATGGTGGCTTCAAAGTCCTGAAATCATCACTTGTAACTCCGTTCTTGTTCCCCTTGCATGGCATTATCTCCATGCTTGTTCTTGCTCAATGTCCATCCTTCTCCAAGCTAGGGCCTTCATTTGTAAGCAAAACAAATGTATCCAATTTAGGCAGCATCATATTCTCATGAACATTAGAATCATTACCAAGAAAGCGAAAGTACGATAATTTAATTGGCGTCTTGTGAGCTCTAGTAATTGGTCCAGTATATGTAGCAGTAGGGGCTGTGGGTGTAACAATGGTATTGATGTCCTCATCATCCTCCCCTTCTTGAAATGAAGTCGTCCTCGACGGAAGCTCATATTCCTCACCCAAATAAGGCTTCAAATCTGCAATGTTAAAAGTGGGACTAACCCCAAAATCTGCAGGCAGCTCAAGTTTATATGCATTATCATTTATTTTCTCTAACACCTTAAATGGACCATCAGCACGTGGCATTAGCTTTGATTTGCGCAAATTAGGAAACCTATCCTTACATAAATGTAACCAAACAAGATCTCCGGTGCAAAGACAACATGTTTTCTACCCTTATCTCCAGCAAGTTTATATTTAGCATTCATCGCTCAATGTTTTCCTTAGTTATCTCATGCACTTTTAAAATCAATTCAGCACGTTCTTTAGCATCAAAATTAACCTTCTCCGAAGATGGAAGAGGCAACAAATCAATAGGTGCACGAGGTAGGAAGCCATACACAATTTCAAAAGGGCACATCTTAGTAGTAGAATGCAATGAGCGATTATAAGCAAATTCAATATGAGGCAAGCATTCTTCCCACATTTTCTTATTATTCTTCAAAACAGCCCTAAGCATAGTAGACAATGTTCTATTGACTACTTCAGTTTATCCATCGGTTTGGGGTGACAAGTAGTACTAAAAGCAGTTTAGTCCCCAACTTAGCCCATAAACATCTCCAAAAGTGGCTAAGAAATTTAGTATCACGATCTGAAACAATAGTATTTGGCACACCATGCAAGCGAATAATTTCACGAAAGAACAAATCAGCAACATTAACACATCATCGCTTTTATGACATGGTATAAAGTGTGCCATTTTGAGAATCTATCCACGACAACAAATATGCTATCCTCCCTTCTTTGTTCGAGGTAAACCTAAAACAAAGTCCATAGATATATCCTCCCAAGGAACACTAGGCACAGCAAAGGCATATATAAACCATGAGGATTGAGTCGTGACTTAGCTTTTTGACATGTAGTGCAGCGAGCAACAAAACGCTCAACATCCGTCTCATCTTTGGCCAAAAGAAATGTGTAGCAAGTATATCCTCCGTCTTCTTGACGCCAAAGTGTCCCATTAATCCTCCTCCATCGCCTCCTGCAACAACAAAAGACTTAACAGAGCTAGCAGGAATGCATAGCTTGTTAGCACGAACACAAAACCATCATTAATAACGAACTTGTTCCATGTTCTTCCTTCTTTACAATTCTGCATTACATCTTTAAAATCAGCATCATGCACATATTGATCTTTGATGGTCTCCAAACCAAATATTTTGAAGTCAAGTTGTGAAAGCATAGTATAACGACGAGACAAAGCATCAAGCAATAACATTTTCTTTACCCTTCTTGTGTTTAATGACATAAGGAAAGTCTCAATGAATTCAACCCATTTAGCATGTCTACGATTCAGTTTAGCTTGACTTTTAATATGTTTCAAAGATTCATGATCAGAATGTATAACAAATTCTTTGGGCCATAAATAATGTTGCCATGTCTCTAAAGTCCGAACAAGAGCATATAATTCTTTGTCATAAGTAGAATAGTTCAGACTAGGCCCACTCAATTTTTCAGAAAAGTATGCAACAGGTTTGCCATCTTGTAATAACACACCTCCTAATCCAATTCCACTAGCATCACATTCAAGCTCAAAAGTCTTATTAAAGTCGGGAAGTTGGAGTAAAGGAGCATGTGTCAACTTATCTTTCAATACCGTGAAGGCTTCTTCCTGTGCGGTACCCCAAACAAAAGGCACATCCTTCTTTGTAAGCTCATTGAGAGGTGCAGCAATGGTGCTAAAGTCTCTCACAAACGCCTATAGAAACCAGCGAGTCCAAGAAAACTCCTCACTTGTGTGACCGTTTTGGGCTGCGGCCAACTCTCAATAGCTTCAATCTTGGCTTTATCAACTTCAATTCCTGTGGAGTAACAACATAGCCAAGAAAAGATACTCGGTCGGTGCAAAGGTGCACTTCCCAAGGTTACCAAACAAGCGTGCATCACGAGAGCATTAAAAACAGCACGTAAATGTTCCAAATGTTCTTCCAAAGATTTGCTATAAATCAGTATATCATCAAAGTAAACTACCACAAATCGTCCAATGAAAGCACGTAAAACTTCGTTCATTAATCTCATGAAAGTACTAGGTGCATTAGTTAACCCAAAAGGCATGACTAACCACTCATATAATCCAAACTTAGTTTTAAATGCTGTTTTCCATTCATCTCCCAATTTCATACGAATTTGATGGTATCCACTACATAAATCAACTTTGGAGAATATTGTAGAGCCACTTAATTCATCAAGCATATCATCTAGCCTAGGAATAGGATGGCGATAACGAATAGTAATATTATTAATGCCTCTACAATCAACACACATACGCCGACGTACCATCCTTTTTAGGCACTAGTATAATAGGAACAGCACAAGGACTAAGAGATTCGCGTATATAACCTTTGTCGAGCAGCTCCTGTACTTGACGCATAATCTCCTTTGTCTCCTCTGGATTGGTGCGGTATGGTGCACGGTTGGGTAGCGATGCACGGGAATTAAGTCAATTTGATGCTCAATCCCTCGAATAGGTGGTAATCCGGTGGCACGTCTTGTGGGAAGGCGTCGTGAACTCTGCAAAATGTTAGTGACAACAGGGGCAAAGAGGAAGGCACGTCCTCGAATGAAAATAATGCCTCTTTGCACACAAAAGCATAGCAAACAGATTTGCTAGAATCTAGCTCATCAATATCAGATTTGGTGGCAAATAAACATGCACTTTTCAGTTTAATTTCAGAAGCAACATTAGATGGTTTATTATTAGGCTTCATTTGTTGCTCAAATTCTTTTGCCACAATCTGATTTTCACTCTTATTTTTCTCCTGTTTTGCTTTATTAGCTCTATTAATATCATCTTTCAAAATGGAATCAGGAGTCATAGGAAGCAAAGTAATATTTTTATCCTTGTGAACAAGAGTATCTGATTGTTTCTACCATGGTGTACAGAATTTTATCAAATTGCCATGGTCTACCAAGTAATAAGGAACATGCTTGCATAGGTACCACATCACAATCAACATAATCAGCATATGTAGAGATACTAAAATGCACACGAACGAGACGTGTTACCTTAACCTTGCCGCTGTTGTTGAACCATTGGATGTAGTAAGGATGTGGATGTGGTCTTGTGGTGAGAGAAAGCTTCTCCACCATATCCATGCTAGCCAAGTTGTTGCAGCTCCCTCCATCTATGATGACGCTTGAATAGAACGTTCCTTCACAACTCCTTTGTATGGAACAAGTTATGCCTCTGATTTTGCTCAGCTTGTGTAACCTGCACACTCAAAACACGTTGAGCAACTAAACATTCATACTGTCGGCATCTTCAGCAGCCATGTATTGCGTCTCAGGATCAGAATCATCTCCACCGTGTTCTTCATGTGTAATAAGAGCCAAAGTCTCTTCATCATAGTCACTAGCAGACTCATACCCACCATCCTCAGTAGCAATCATCACACGCTGAGATTGGCATTCTCTCATAAAATGTCCTCTTCCCTTACAACGACGACAAATAATATCACTTGTGTGCCTGTTGACGCCATGAAGAAGAAGAGCTCTGTAGGCCCAGCAGGTGTACTCTTGGCAGATAGTGGTGGTTGTGCCTGCTTTCTTGTATCACGGTTGGAGGTGGCAGCCGACGGAGGTGCCGGTGTAGTAGAACGTGTGGAAGTAGATGATGCACGTGGTGTCCATGATGAAGGTCGACCTGCAGAAAAGTTAGTCCGCGCCAAGGCCTGTCGATCCTGCACTTCACGTTCAGCTTTACAAGCAAGATGGAATAATCGAGTGATATTATTATAATCCTTGTAGTCTAGAATGGTCTGAATCTCTCTATTTAATCCACCCAGAAAACGTGCAAGCATAGCTTCATTCTCCTCAACAATACCACATCTAATCAAGCCAGTTTGTAATTCCCGATAATATTCTTCACGAATTTTTCCTTGTCTTAAGCGCTGCAATTTTGAAGTAATTCACGCTGATAATATGGTGGAACCCAACGAGCACGCATAGCAGTTTTCAAAGCAGCCCAAGTAGCTGGAACAGGATATAATCTACAATGTTCAGACCACCAAACACATGCAAAGCTAGTGAAAGCACAAACAGCAGCAGAACACGTCTCTCCTCGGGATATTGTAAACATGTAAATCGTTGTTCAGTTTCTAACTCCCAAGTAAGATATATATCAGAACATATCTACCCTCAAATGGTGGAATATTCAATTTCAGTTTAGGGAGATGGTCATGATCTCGTACCTGAAGGGGAGCCCGAACATTGCCATTGTTTGCATGTGGACGACCTGGTGGTTGTGGTGCTGGTGGTTGCACGTAGTTCTGATGTTGATCAACCTCATCCTCGTAAGCTCTCACATAATCATCCTCCCCCACCGCAGCAGCAGGAGCCCTGAAGTATCAACAGCAGCACCAAAGCAGCTGGGCGGTGAAGAGGGACACGGGAAGCTCGGCGGAGGGCTGTTTCGTGATGTGGAGGTAGTCCATGTTGTTGTAGTAGAGGTGCGTTAGGTGCAGCCGGTGGTGGTGGTGGTAGACGCGCGAGCAATTCATTAAACTTGTTATCGAGCTTTGTTTCAACGCCTTCTCAATGCCATCTATCTTTCCATGGCCTCTTCAAATCTATTTAGCACATCGTCCACCTGCCCACTCATCATTTGTTGAAACTTATCATGTAGCGCTTTGTTTGTCATGTTCTCCCGGTCGGTCTAAATCGACTTGTGATCCTGCCATGGTTAGCAGCAATAGAAACACACAAGAATATGATTGACGGACTACTAGGAAGTGGTGGTGGTGGTGTGGTGGACAGATCACAAATCCGTCAAGCAAATCTCAAATTCTTACAGTTCTTACCCAGAAGCGGTGATCGGCAACCGATGTAGTCAAGACTCTCAAAGCTTGGTGATCGAGAGTCAACCGATGTAGTCAAAACTCTCAAAGCTTGGATAGCCAGCGATTTTTGGGAGAGTCAAACTAATTACGATGTAGATGTATGTGGAGCTGGGAAGGCTTATAATATGGTAGCAAAAGGGTCAAGCAATAATCAATTCAGAGATGCAAAGTTGAATAAACGCTCAACGACGGTACTGTGCTGGTCCTAGGCTAGACCGTGCTAGAGACGCGAGCCTAGAACACTAACAAAATCACGGCGCTGCACGGAAACAACGGAAAAGCACACTCTGGAATTTTTTTTTCGCTCCTTTTTTTTGCTGCTTTTTTTTTTTGCGCTGCTTTTTTTTTTTGCGAAAAATCACTATAATGGCGAGTGTCTCAAAACTCTTCCCAGGTCAAACTGACAGGATGGGCACGAAATTTTTTCGACCAAAAAAATTTTTTTTTTTCTACTGCCCGGACCCAAAAACTGGAAACGGGTCAAAAAAAACTTTCTATAACGGCGACTGTCTCAATACACTTAGAAACACCGAAAAATAGGATAGCCAGAAAATTTTTCGACAAGTGCGTTTTCAAAAAAATTTGGGCCTAAACGGAGGGTGGTTTCCAGACTCTCTTTTTTTTTTTCCGAAACCTACTCCGGCAAGGAAACACGAATCGGAAACTAGATGGATCTCAAAAACAAACCTAATATGAGAAGAACTCGGATTGGTGGTGGATATATGGTGGTGGTATATGGCAGCGGTGGTGATATATGGTAGCGGTGGTGGTATATGGATACGGATTGGTGGTGGTATATGGATACGGATTGGTGGTGGTATATGGATACGGATTCGAGGCGGTGGCGGATAAGCAATGGTGGTAGATGGCAAGGCGATGATGATGGTGCGGCGCGGCGTGACAACTTATGACCGAACTCAAACTCTAAAAGACTAGACTCTAAGACCAGCAACTTGACACGACGATGCAACCGCAAATTCAACAAAGCAAAACCCTAAAAAGATTATGCAAAGGCTCAGATTGGTTCGGATATGATGAACTAACCCTAATTTTTTTTTGTGGCTTTTTCGTGGACTTTAGGTATGAAGAACAGACTCGATCTAATCTACGAAAAACTGTAAAATCTCACCGAGCAACCTGAAAATCTGATACCACTTGATAAAGGCAAAGGTGTCCCGATGTTTCGATGAGAGGGTGGCTATCGTTTCTGTGGGAGTAGACCTTGACGATCCGACTACGAACGTGCGAGACGTCGCGCCTTAGCAATCGCTAAACCAACTTCCGAGGGTTATTGACCACGCCGGAGCACGATCAACCTGACCACGAGGGCCTGTTTCCTGCGAGCAAACGAAGAACAAGCAAGAAACTGAGAGTGCAATCTGGATATTGCGAATATAAGATGAAAGCTTTATTGATCAAGGTGGGGTTCGTGACGCCTTTGTGCAGTCGTTGAACACAAGCGAAATGCAGCGAGTTGCAGCTATGGCGAACTTTTAATCTAAACAAAACCCAAGGTCTAAACGGTGCCCTAAGGGCTGTATATATGGAGGAAGAGGGGGATTTCGTGGCCCTTGGTGGAGGGGTCCAAATCAACCCTAACTCTTGTTTCCCCACACATACGGACTCTAAAACAGCCTATACTTAAGTATTTCGAAATTACATGGGCCTGGCCCACTAATAAGGTGACGCAGCACCTAGAATAGCCTCGGGACGACATTTATGAAGTAGCATCTTGTATATTTCGTCCAAGGCTTCATGCACCCATTATGGTGGCTTCAAAGTCCTGAAATCATCACTTGTAACTCCGTTCTTGTTCCCCTTTGCATGGCATTATCTCCATGCTTGTTCTTGCTCCAATGTCCATCCATCACTCAACCGACAATCAGTCACACAAGTGCTAGATCGGTGAACATAGGGGCACTAGATTCAAGAACAATAAAGTAAAGATACACAGTAGCCGTTCTTCTCCAAGAGGAGGTCTTGATGGGTCCACCCTAGAAGGGGTCTTGAATCCGGCAGGAATCTTCTCGTAAGTCCACGATCTAGGAGAAGTAATGAAATGGATGAGCAAAGCCCTCACACAAATGAGCTAATCCTTTGCTACCTAACTAGGAATGGGGTTCCTATTTATAGTCTTAGTGCAAATGGAAGTCAAAAGCGAAGAGACATCATAGGCCCGGCCCGCATCGGCGTCGAGACGTCGGAAGGCATCGGACATCAGGAGGCTCGAAGTCCGTTCGTGGGGAATAGCGTTGAACGTCCGTCGATCTCTCTGTCGTGGGTGTATCGGTCGTCAAGTGGCAGGCGATCGTCCGAGGGCCAGATCGGGCGTCCGGGAAAGCTGTCGATCGTCCGTAGTTCGGTTGAATGATGGTGGTCGACCGTCCGGTCATCTCCGGTCGTCCAAGTAGGTTTGATTCGGGTGTGGTAGGACGTCCGGAGGCGTCAGACGTCCGTGTCTGAGAATCGTCGGACGTCCGGAAGGGAGTCGGACGTCCGTGTCTGACAACTGACGCATCTCTCCTTCTCTTGACATACTTGGGGTCCTCGCCATCTTGGCTCTTGCAGTCGTAGATCCTGGCTCACTCCATGTACTGATTACATAGAGTTTTCGGAATGAGGTAGTAGCCATGTATCATGAGTAGAAATAGGAAGTTGGAAGGGCAGAGTTCACCTTATCAATAGCCTTAGCTCGGGCTCTTGTCATGGGTCCCGGTGGTGTTGAGGAGATGTAGGCACGCGTCAAGTGGGGATGAGTGAGGATGCTCGCATCATCCCCCCCTTGGGAGAGATCCGACCTCGGATCAAAAGCTTCATCTCCATGGAAAGGTGCAAGGTCCTTGGCGTTGAAGATGTCGCTCACGTTGTACTTGTCTCGAGGTATGTCAATTTTGTAAGCGTTATCGTTGTAGCGTGCGAGCACTTTGAAAGGTCCATCGGCTCGAGGGAAGTTTGGACTTGCGTTCTTTGAGGCGGTCCTTGCGAAGGTGTAGCCACCTTGATCGCCAATGTTGAAGGCGATGGGTTGCTTGTTGGCGTTGAGCTTGTTTGCTTGGCGTTGTACTTGGCGCTCAATTGTGTGCCTTGTATCTTGTGCATCTTCTTGGTGTAGCTTGCTCGTTCACTTGCATCCATGTTAGTGCGCTCTTGGAGAGGGTGGTAGAATGTCCAATGGGACAGCAGTTGAAACCGTGAAGCGACCTCGAAGGGGACTTGCCGGTAGTTGAATGTCTTGCAAGATTGTAGGCGTACTCGGCGATGGGTGACATG
The DNA here is from genome assembly GCA_021605205.1 of Aegilops longissima. NCBI lineage: Eukaryota > Viridiplantae > Streptophyta > Magnoliopsida > Poales > Poaceae > Aegilops > Aegilops longissima. Next base: position 62,531 of record JAHIAM010005982.1, read on the forward strand.
CTTCCCATTCCTTGATGTTCTTCTTGATCAAGACCTGATAGAGTGGATAGTGTGCGGTTCGTCACCTCCGTTTGGCTGTCGGTTTGAGGATGGTATCGGGATGAGAACAATAGCGATTCAGCTTGGCGCATAGGGTCTTCAAAGTAACTCAAGAACTTGGCGTCCACGATCGGAGCGATTGTCTTTGGTACTCCATGGAGTGAGATTTCTCTACAAAAGATTTGCAACATGTGAAGCATCGTCTATCTTGTTGCAAGGAATGAAATGTGCCATCTTAGAAAATCTATCCACAACAACAAACGGAGTCCTTTCCATTTTAAGTTCTAGGCAAACCGGTAAAATCCATGCTAATGTGTTCCCAAGGATGATATGGAATAGGAAGGGGCATGTAAAGACCATGAGATTGAGCTTTAGACTTAGCTCGACATATAAAGCATCGGTTGGTGAAGCGTTATGCGTCATGGAACATCTTGGGCCAAAAGTAGTTGTTGGAGGCGTGGCGAATGTCTTGTCGCGTCCAAAGTGTCCCATGAGTCCGCCTCCATGAGCCTCTTGCAAAAGGAGCAAGCGAAGAAGACTAGGAATGGAAAGTTTGTTAGCTCTCATAAGATAACCATCCTTGATGTAATATTTTTCCCAGGCGTGTCGTCGAACACTTAGCATAAGGAGAAGCAAAAGATGGATCATGCTCATACAAGTCTTTTATATGCTCAAAACCAATGACATCAACTCAAGTTGAGTGACAAGCATGCATATCTGATGGCAGCGTCGGCAACTACATTCTCTTTACCTTTAATGTACTTGATCACATAAGGAAAAGATTCAATGAATTCACTCCATTTGGCATGGCGCTTGTTCAATTTAGTTTGACCTTTGAGGTACTTAAGCGTTTCATGATCGGTATGGATGACAAACTCATGAGGCCTAAGGTAATGTTCCCAAACATGGAACACGCACTAAAGCATACAGTTCTTTGTCATAGATGGGATAATTAAGTGGAGCAGGAGAGTTTCACAAAAATAAGCAATGGCTCGTTTTTGCATCAAAACTCATAATTCGGTACCACTTGCATCACAATGAACCTCAAAAGTTTTGTCAAAATTAGGCAGAAACAAGAATCAGACATGAGTAAGCAAAAGGCTTATCAAAAGCGGTTGATTGCAAAGTTCCCCAAACAAAGGGTATTCTTCTTGCTCAAAGCATGCAAAGGGCTGCAATTGTGCTAAAATCTTTCCAAAGCGGCGATAAAACCCGCAAGACCAAGAAAACTGCGCACTTGTTGCAAATTGGTGAGTTGGGCCAAGTTTTAATTGCTTGAATTTTAGATTCATCAACATGGACACCTTTGAGGAAACAACAAAACCCAAACCCACTTTGTCAACTCCAAATGTGCATTTTCAAGTTTGCATAAAGGCTTTCTGAAAGAGTTTGCAACAGATTTACATGATTGATGTGCTCTTTCATGGTTTTAAACACAAGAATATCGTCAAAGTAGACCACAACAAAGACTCCAATGTAAGGAATGAAGCACATGATGCATAAGGCGCACAAAGTCTGGGAGCTTAGAAGGCCCATAGGCATCACCAACCACTCATATAAACCAAATTTGGTTTTAAAGCAGTTTCCATTCATCACCCTCTTGTGGATTTGATAATAGCCACTTTTAAGATCAATTTTGAGAAAAGTTGGCTCCACTAAGTTCATCAAGCATGTCATCTAAGGAATGGGATGCCTATATCGACAGTAATAGCATTGATAGGTCTACAATCGGAACCTGGCAAACTTCCATCGGGCTTAGGCACAAGAATAGCAGGAGCGGCACAAGGGCTTAAGCTTTCCCATACATGACCGTTGTCGATGAGTTGTTGCTGTCGTTGAATTCCTTGGTTTCTTCGGATTTACTCGGTATGGAGCTTTGTTTGGTAGGCGTCCGGGGATGAGGTCGATTCGATGCTCAATGCCTCGAAGAGTAGACCAGTAGCTCATCGGAAAACATCTTGAAATTCTGCAAAAGATTGAAACACCAAGGGTAGCTCATGAATGGTGTGGGTAGAACCCTAGGATGGCGATCTTTCACGCTTGGAGAGAATCCCTCGAGGAACAAGAAGAGCAGCGGAAGAACAGAGAAAACATGGGGAGAGCAGAGAGAGAGATCACTCAGCCAGACAAAGAAAGCGATCACACAAGTGCTAGATTATCAAACACATAGGTGGCACAAGATTCAAGGACAACAAAGGGTAGGATACAAGGGTGCCGTTCTTCTCCGAGAGGAGGTCTTGAGGGTCCACCCTAGGAGGGGTCTTGAATCCGCTTGGGATCTTCTCCATGAGGTCCTGATCTCGAAGGAGAAGTAATGAGGGATGAGCAAAGGCTCTCACACGAAATGAGCAAATCCAAAGCTAACCCTAGAAGGATGTATAGTCTAGGACCTCCAGGGGTAAGTTAGGGGAAGCGAAAGCAGTACATGGGCCTCGGCCCGAAACTACACACAGGCAGTGATGATACCGTTCTCTGAGAGTATGATATCGCTTTCATGATAATACCGCTTGGTGGTGATAATCTTAGCTCTTGTGGATTCGATTCACAGGTGTGTCGGGTTTTGCGGAGTAAGCGGATGGAGAGCAGTAATGCACAGCGCAGCTCGGTAGTGGTACCGCTTGGCAGTGGTAATCTGCATCATTGGTGATAATACCGCTTGGCTTAATGATAGTACCGCTTCTCCCAGACTCTGCAGCTCCTCCTCTTGCTCTTGGTGTCCATCTTGAGCTGCAGCTTCTCTAGGTTGGTTCCTTGGTACCTAAGCATACAACATTCGGATTGAGGTAGTAGCCATGTCTCGAGAGGGTCATATGATATTTCACTAAGGAGAGAAGTCACCGGTCTCGAGAGCTCGAGCTCGTGCTCTAGTCATGGGTCCTCTTGGCTCTTGATGAGGCGGTTGTGGATGCATGGGGATGATCGTGGGATGCTCGCATCATCTCCCCCCTTAGAGATCCGACCTCGGATCAAAAGCTTCATCTCCATGGAAAGGTCGAGGTCCTGGCGTTGAAGATGTCGCTCACGTTGCTTGTCTCGAGGTATGTCGCTCTTGTAAGCGTTGTCGTTGTAGTGCTAGTACCTTGAAAGGTCCATCGGCTCGAGGAGAAGTTTGGACTTGCGTTCTTTGGGAGCGGTCCTTGCGGTGTGTATACTAGATCACCAATGTTGAAGAGCGATGGGTTGCTTGTTGGCGTTGAGCTTGTTGTTGCGTTGTACTTGGCTCGATGGTGTGCCTTGTATCTTGTGCATCTTCTTGATGTATCTTGCTCGTTCACTTGCATCCATGTTGGTGCGCTCTTGGAGAGGAAGTGGTAGAATGTCCAATGGGGACAACAGGTTGAAACCGTGAACAACCTCGAAGGGGACTTGCGGTAGTTGAATGTCTTGCACGATTGTAGGCGTGCTTTCGGCGATGGGTGAACATGCTTCCCTCCTTGATGTTCTTCTTGATCAAGACCGAAGTAGAGTGGATAGTGTCACGGTTCGTCACCTCCGTTTGGCCGTCGGTTTGAGGATGGTATGCGAGGAGAACAAGAGCTTGATTCGAGCTTGGCATAGGGTCTTCAAAAGTAACTCAAGAACTTGGCGTCACGATCGGAGCGATTGTCTTTGATGCATATGGGTATAAGATTTCCTACAAAGATTTGCAACATGTGAAGCATCGTCTATCTTGTTGCAAGGAATGAAATGTGCCATTTAGAAAATCTATCCACAACAACAAAATCCAAATCTTTTGAGTCCTAGGCAAACCAAGTACAATCCATACTAATGTCTTCCCATGGTTGATATGGAATAGGAAGAGGCATGTAAAGACCATGAGATTGAGCTTTAGACTTAGCTTTGCGACATGTGTGTCGGTTGGTGAAGCGTGAGGCGTGTGGAACATCTTGGGCCAAAAGTAGTTGTTGGAGAGTCGGCGAATGTCTTGTCGCGTCCAAAGTGTCCCATGGGCCGCCTCCATGAGCCTCTTGCAAAGGAGCAAGCGAAGAAGACTAGGGAATGCAAAGTTTGTTAGCTCTCATAAGGTAACCATCCTTGATGTAATATTGTTCCCAAGGCGTGTCGTCAAACCTTAGCATAAGGAGAAGCAAAAGATGGATCATGCTCATACAAGTCTTTTATATGCTCAAACCAATAACATTCAACTCAAGTTGAGTGACAAGCATGTTTATCGTGGCCGTCGGCAACTACATTTTCTTTACCCTTAATGTACTTGATCACATAAGGAAAAGATTCAATGAATTCACTCCATTTGGCATGGCGCTTGTTCAATTTAGTTTGACCTTTGAGGTACTTAAGCGTTTCATGATCGGTATGGATGACAAACTCATCGGTCTAGGTAATGTTCCCAAACATTTGCAGCACTAAAGCATACAATTCTTTGTCATAGATGGGATAATTAAGTTGAGACGCAGGAGTTTTTCACTAAAATAAGCAATGGCTCGTTTTCTTGCATCAAAACTCCCCAATTCGGTACCACTTGCATCACAATGAACCTCAAAAGTTTTGTCAAAATTGGGAAAGCAAGAATGAACATGAGTAAGCAAAACTTGAGCTCATCAAAAGCGGTTGATTGCAAAGTTCCCCAAACAAAGGGTATTCTTCTTGCTCAAAGCATGCAAAGGGCGGCAATTGTGCTAAAATCTTTCTGGCAGCGATAGAAACCTTAAGACCAAGAAAACTTGCACTTGTTTGCAAATTGGTGGGTTAGGGCCAAGTTTTGATTGCTTCAATTTTAGATTCATCAACATGGACACCCTTTGAGGAAACAACAAACCCAAGAAAACCACTTTGTCGACTCGGTGCATTTTCAAGTTTGCATAAAGGCTTTCCTTGCGAAGTTTGCAACACAGATTTTACATGATTGATGTGCTCTTTCATGGTTTGCTAAACACAAGAATATCATCAGTAAACCACAACAAAGACTCCAATATAAGGAATGAAGCACATGATGCATAAGGCCTTTAAAAATGCAGAGCTTGAAAGACCCATAGGCATCACTAACCACTCATATAAACCAAATTTGGTTTTGAAAGCAGTTTTCCATTCATCACCCTCTTGTGCGTATTTGATAATAGCCACTTTTAAGATCAATTTTTGAGAAAACTTGGCTCCACTAAGTTCATCAAGCATGTCATCTAGCGAGGAATGGGATGCCTATATCGAGCAGTAATAGCATTGATAGGTCTACAATGAACACAAGCGGAAACTTCCATCGGGCTTAGGCACAAGGATAACCGGACGGCACAAGGGCTTAAGCTTTCACGTACATGACCGTTGTCGATGAGTTGTTGTACTTGTTGAATCTCCTTGGTTTCTTCGGATTGACTTGGTATGGAGCTTTGTTTGGTAGCGGCCTCGGGGATGAGGTCGATTCGATGCTCAATGCCTCGAAGAGGAGGTGACCGGAGGTAGCTCATCGGAAAACATCTTGAAATTCTGCAAAGAGATTGAAACACCAAAGGTAGCTCGTGAATGGTGTTAGTTTTGGTTCTCTGCACACAGGACAAAGTGCATCACACTCGATGGGTGCTCTTCTCTCATCTCTCACTTTTGGGGTGTAGTCGTTCCTTGGCGCTTGCACTCCTCCTCGACATCGGTGAAGCTCAGACATTACTTATGCATGCACACGGAGAAGTGTCAAGTAGTATACCATCCTCGAAGGGGTCAAGTGAACACGTGTAAAGGAGAAGATTCACCTTTATGTATGAGAAGTAGAGGTTGCACGTGTCACTTGCCAAGCGGACTCTTGACATGGTGATGACCGTGGGATGCTCGCATCATCCCTCCCCTTGGGAAAGATCCGACCTCGGATCGAAGACCAAATCACCATGGGAAAGAGATAGCGTCGCCGTGTTGAAGTGGGCGATCACCAAGTACTTGTCATCTTGAAGCTCGAAATGGGCACTCTCAATGTCACACCGTCTTGTGATTCCTTCAAAAGGAGCAAATGGAACAAACACTTGGAAAAACAAATGTGGTTAGCGTTAGTGCAAAACCAAGCATTCAAGAGGTGATTCACCAAACAAGTGTCGTCATCAAGCATAACATAGGGTGTGACAAAGGATTGTGACATGGCATGTAAGCATATGAATTGATCAAAATCAAGGTCATCATGGAAACAAACATGTAAACATGAGGTAGTGATGCAAATATGTGTGACAAGAGAATAAGCATTTACCTCAAGATCATAGCAATCATGTATAAAGCGCTCGACAAATGGTCGATGGTAGACATAGGAAGTATTCACAACACCAAATAAAATGAAGTGTCTAAACACATGGGTCAAGTGCAAGACAATCCAAGCATAATGTGCATAGGGTGTAGTGAACATATTGTGGCACTCAACACAATAGAAAGAGCAATTGTTCATCATGTGTGAGGCAATCAAGTCAAGCATGTAGCAATCAATGTGACTTGGCATATGGGAAGGAATGACATTGTTGCAACCAAACATATGATAGGAGAAAGTAATCCAAGAATTGGATGCAACACACAAGGTATATATGTCATGAAGCATGGAAATGTGGCAATCATGGGTGAAAGCAATATCTCGCACATGCGTGCAAATGGTGCAAGCAACACATGAAGTATGATCCACAATATCCAAGCTCAAGAAGGATGTCACCTTGAAGGCGTGTCCTTGTGCATTCTTCACAATGCGAAGTGGAAGCAAATACTGTGTAGAAGCGAGTGGTGGTAGAATGTATGAGGCTCGCTCTCAAGAGCTCGAATGGTCAACTCACGTGAAGTGGAAGTCGACACAAAGTCCAAGTATCCTACACATGCACACAACAAAACAAAGAGCGTATGCACATGGTAGATAAACACATCATCCATCATGATGGTTCTCATCTTTGCACAAAACCATTAGAAGGACAAGTGCATGAGTAATATGATGCAACAATGGCAATATTCATGGCACTAGGTATATGGTGCAAAGAAGTAAGACAAGCATGCTTCACAAGAATTATGTCAAAATCTCCAAATATATGCGAGAATGCTATGGGGCAATCTCATGAGCAAGAAGAGAATCATTGTTGCACTCAATACATGGCAAATCATCTAGCATGAGGAGGCAACACATAGAGATATATGACAAGAAGCAATATGAATCATGTGCAAAGCATATAGATGGTTGTCATCAACCGCATGAAATGGTGATGCAACATAAGCAAGCATAGTAATCAAGTCGTGCAAACTAGTGGGCGAAGATGCAACACACTAGAAGAAATCATGTCAATCATGTCATGTAAACAAATAATAGGCATAGGGAATGCACATGACATATCGCAAGCACGAACACAAAGCAAGATCATAGTGTCATCATAGGCATGGGGCACAAAGCAATCATGGCAATACCAAACAATATCTCCACCACGCTTGCAAATACACATACATGTACTAGAATCAATCATCATGTGTAATGCAAAGCATGGGTCACAAATGCATGGCAAAGGCATAGGAATGGGCATATCATGCAAAGTGAACATGGCAAGATGGGCAAAGGATATATAATGGACAACAACCCATAGCCAAGTGAGGGCCATGTAGAAGAAATGCGTGAAGACTTCGCGTGAAGAGAGCGGTGGGAAAGGCAATCCATGGGATCCCAAATCATCGTTGCTCTCTAGAGCTCGTTTTGTCAACTCATGGGATTGCGAGTTTGACAAGTATTCATGGGTACCTACACAAAAGAGACACAAACCAAAGAAATTGTGCGCGTGGTAAATGTACACATCATCCATCATGATGTGTATGTGTGCGTGTGAGTTAGCACAAGATAAGCATCGCTCAAAGAAATTTGATGCATGGTATAAGAACATGTCATCCATCATGAAAGAATAGTTATTATGTATGACACGATGTGGATGCAAATTTAGCATACTATTGTATGGCGCATCAATAGAATTTTCATTCATGGGAATCATATTGTGCACACAAGTATCGGGATCATGCAATGAATGGGATGAATCAAAATCTCCTAAAATGTTTGAGGAAACTATGGGGGTCTCCTCATGAACAACATTGGAAACATCACATGGAGAAAATGGACAACATCCAAAACAATGCATATCCGAAGCTAGGTGGGCATGGCATGGCATATGAGATAAATGATGCAAAGGGAGCATATCAATATCATCACAAGAAAAACAAATGCCAATAACCATGGGCTTGTCATCTATGCCATATGTGCAAATTGGGCTCATTTTAATGGCATATGCATAGTCACTATGAAGAGATTGCAAATAAGACATATGGTTGATCTCATGCATAGCATATGACAAGTCAAGCGGATTATCAAACATGATGTGACCTAAAGAATTGTCACAAGAAATCCTATGTAACATGGCATCACTACTAATAGACTCCACATGAGAATCATCATATTCATCATAAATGGGCAAATCATCACATGGGGAAATCATACTAGCATGAAGTAAGGTACTAGGTGGATCAACATCATGCAAGCAATCAATGTCAAGAATGTCCACTAGTGGGACTTGAGCATCACCTTCACCTATGTTACCTTTGTCATTCCACTCAAGTGGTGTAGGTGAGGTGGGAAAGACCAAATGGTGGTCATCTTCATCTTGATGGAACCATGTGGGGGGTGCATCATAGTCCACCATGGCCATCGTCTTGTCCAAAGGGAGGGCGAAGTAAATCGAGGATCGGCGTCATCATAAATGGGACCTTGCACCAAATGAGAAGACACAATAGAGGTAGAGGTCAAGTTTTTAGAAATGCAAATGGCCTCACTAGACCTATCAACTATCTCACTATCTCTATGTGGTGGTTCACTCACTCCCTCAAAATAGGTGCACTCAATCTCACATATGGTGGAGTCACTCATGTCACTCAAGTGGTGGGGGTTGTGGCTCTCCTCACATGGGAATTGGGGCAGCTCGTCATGTATGGGGCTAGTGGTGAAGTCACTCTCACTCTCAATATGGTGGCACAAGTCACTCAAGTCATCATCGTCGCCGTGGTCGAAGTGAAATACTCAACCATCTCATCGTAAATCGCCATGGATGAAGGCGAAGATGGCACATCATCACTCTCGCCTCCAAAGATGGAAGCATCATCCTTGCTCGCCACCTTGTCCCTTGCCTCCAAAGCTTGGTCCTTGAAGGTCTCCGTAGTCGCACGTGTCTCGCAACATCTTGAAAAAGAGTCAAGGTAGACTCGGCATCATCAATGCCACGAAGAGGGATGGCGGTGAAGTTGCACTTGGGAGCATCGTCTTGGAGCTTGTCGGGCTTGGACATCGTGGTGGTACTAGGCTCATGCTTGTCGTAGAGCTTGGTCACCGCATGAAGTGTGCTTGGGGTGGAGAAGCCTTGGCCTTCATGAATTCTTGTTCCGCCTTGAGAGCACCAATGTAGTAGTTGTCGATGGACTTGAAGTTCTCGAGGAAGATGGTCTTGGAGATGTCATTGTGCAATCCCATCATGAAGTGGAACTTCATTGACATGGAATTCGCCCACGCCGGCTCGTCGCAAGGCAATCTTCATCTCCTTGAAATCTGCGTCGATGGACTTGGATCCTTGGATGGTGTTCTCCAATTGGCGTCGAAGTTGTTCCGTGTAGGTTGGAGGCACGAACTCTGCCGCAAAGCTCTCTTCATCTTGGGCCAACTCATCTCGTAGCACTCGAAGGTGTGTGAAGCCACCATGTCGAGGCGTAGTCGTGGAAGTTTCTTGTGGCGCACTTCACTTGATCTTGGGAGGAACTTGATGTAGCTTGAGGTAGTCGTCCATCAAACTCTCCCACTCGAGGTACTCCTCGGGTTCTTGAGTCCCATAGAAAGGAATCTCGTGGTCGATGTCGAGGTCGTAGTAGCTCGTGGAAGTCGCGGACTTGAGCTTGGGAGCTTCTCTTGGCGTAGTCTTGGGGTGCTTGTTGGCGAAGATGCGAATATCCGGCGAAGATGCCTTGAAGTCGCTTGGCGAAGATGCCAAGGGAGATGGTGAAGTCGTTGGCGGTTGTTGATGTTGAGCTCTTGACCTTCACGTTCTTGTTGATGATGGTGTCGATGCCGATGTGATGTTGCGGAGATGGTCGCTCGGAAGGATGTGCTCTTGGCGTCTTCTCGAAGATGAGGAAGATCGCTTGTAGGACTTGATGAGGATTTGATCTCCTCCATTTTAGCTTGCATCTTGGCGTCGTAGTTGTTTTCCATGGCATCGAACTCGTCGTTGTTGTTGTAGACCGAAGATGAAATGCCTTGCCTATCCATCACAAGACTCGAGTAGAGGTGAGTAGGAAATGAGATAAACAATACCAAGTTACCTTTTCCCAAAGTTGAGGATGTATCCGTTTCACTCAATGTGAGATGAAAGAATAGTGGAATTGGTACGGACTTGTTCACTCACACCTATCAAGTAAAGCTTATGGTAGAGCTCGGTGAGGATAGTGGCACAAAATTTGATGCAAAATGTTTAGCAAGAGTCAATAATGTTGAAAGAGATTCACAAATTCATAAGCGAAACAAGTAGACCAATAGCAATATGTGGCACGGAAACACACACGGATAGATAAATGGGGCCGTGCAACCAAGGAATGAGCTCAAAATGTGGAATCCACCAAAGCGCTCGTGTTGCACAACTCAAGAGAGGCGCTAGCACGATTGCTCAATAGGCGGATCGACACTTGTGCACAACCTATAAGATGCAAAATGGATAAACTTTCTATCCCAAGTATGCTATGTATGTATGGTTCGGTGTTTCTCTCACAATGATCCAAGATGATCAAGTATGATACCATATGATATATTTGGATGCTATGGCTATTGCTTACAAGCTCTTTGCTATTTCTCTTTTGCTTAAAAGCTTATTCTCTTTATTTTGTATGTTAGCCACTTTTGCACAATGCACAAACCAAGATAGCTATTGTGTATATGCGGGAACGATATTGTGACACAATGGATGATATGATGATACCAAGATGATATGGTATGTATGCAATGGATGGTGTAGATCACTAATGTGACAAAGTAACGTTGCGGCAATACTCGAATGGCTAGTCTCGATAGGCAAATAGCATAAAATGGGCTAAGGGTTATCAATGCAATTTGCAAGGGAATATACAATGGTGTCGTCGAGGTTACCGTCGCTGCGATGATGAGTGGCGGTGTTCTTGATGTAGATATCAAGATGATGGGGACTCGTCCTAAGTAGCCGAAACACCTTAGGAAACGGAAAAAAACCGCGAACTCAAAATCTCAAATGACAAATGTCAAATGGTGGTAGCGGGAATGCGGTGGTGGTTTGCACTTGGCAATGCGGAAGTGGAATGATGGGCTATACACGTGTCGGAGTTGAAGTTGCTGTCCCTAAGTGGCGAAACACCTTAGGAGACATAAGCCACAACTCAAACAAGCTCAAACAACTATTGGGTTAAGTTGGGTTGTTGGAAGTGTATGGTGGGCAAGCCTATGTGGAAGTGGTGGTGGTGGTTGATGAAGAAGCAATCGTCCCTAAGTAGCCGAAACACCTTAGGAGACTCGAATCACTACTCAAGCAACCACTAATGCTATGGGGAACAAAATTGGTTAGGTTGCGGAAGTCGGTGGTGGTTATCACGGAGGATGTGGCGGAAGCCCTAGGCAAAGATGCCAAAGTTCACAAAATTTGATGGAGTCAAATGGTGATGGTAGTATTTTTATGGGAAGGGGATGTCAATAGCTTGAAACGAGCTAAAGAACGTCAAAATCGGACTCGGATGAATTAGTTATGGCGAAAGCGGTGAAAGCGGAAAAAACTGAAATTGGGTTGGGCGGTAGTACCGCTTGGGAGGGCGGTAGTACCGCTCGTAAGCGGTAGTACCGCTTGGAATGGGCGGTAGTACCGCTCGTGTCGGGTTTTTTCGCAAAATCTAGAACTGGGAGGGGCGGTAGTGCCGCTTGGAAGGGCGGTAGTACCGCTTGGAGGTGCTAAGCGGTAGTACCGCTTGGAAGGGCGGTAGTACCGCTCGTGTCGGGATTTTTCGCAAATCCGGATAGGGGCGTGATTTTGGGGCGGAAATGGATGATTTCAGGGGCAAAATTTGATGGATTTTGTGGATGGAAGGTGGGGAAACTTGGGGGAATGCTAGATCCACTTGAAACCAAGCAAATCCATGGATCAAAATCAACAAAACATCATCAAAACTAACAAATCACAAAAAAAATTTGGGGCTATTTTTGGTGGGGATTTTCGGATTTAGGACGAAATCAACAAAATCAAGCTAGAAAAAGAGGGGTAGGGGCTCCAAAAACGTGATCAACCTAAGCTCGATCCATAGATGATGTGAGGCGGAACCCTCGTGGGCGATCTTTCACGTTTGGGTGGGATCCCTCGAAGAACACGATGAACACGGGAAGAGCGGAGAGAAATCACAAGGGAAACACTCAAGAACAAGTCCAATCACACATCCACTAGACAATCAAACACACAAGATCACAAGGTACATGAACAACAAAGGAAAGATACAAGGTAAGGTTCATCTCCAAGAGGAGGTCTTGATGATATCCTAGGCGGATCTTCCCAAGGGGTCTTGATGATATCCATGAGGATCTTCTCACATGGAGGTCTTGAACTCCATGGGAGTGGTAATCTCTCTCTCTCAAGAGTAGAGGTAGGAGCAAAGCTCACCTAAGAATGAGCTATCATATTTGCTAACCCTAGAAAGGAAGTGGAGGTGGTCTATTTATAGTCTAAGCCACGAAGGGGTAAGTGGGAGAGGATACAAGGCCAAGGCCAGCTGGCTGCTGCTGAGCAGCAGGCGGTAGTCTACAGGCTCATGGCGGTAGTACCGCTTGAATGATAGTACCGCTTGGAGGCGGTAGTACCGCGCTCGTTACGGAGCGGCCAGGTTCTCTTCCTCCTTCTCTTCCATGCTTCCCTCGCGGACGGTGTAGTCGTTCCTTGGCGCTTGCACTCCTCCTCGACATCAGTGAAGCTCCGACATTACTTATGCATGCACACGGGAGAAGTGTCAAGTAGTATACCATCCTCGAAGGGGTCAAGTGAACACGTGTAAAGGAGAAGATTCACCTTTATGTATGAGAAGTAGAGGTTGCACGTGTCACTTGCCAAACGGACTCTTGACATGGTGATGACCGTAGGATGCTCCGCATCAAAGGCTCTCACACCGAAATATGAGCAAATCCAAAGCTAACCCTAGAAAGGATGAGGGGAAGGTCTATTTATAGTCTAGGACCTCCAAGGGGTAAGTTAGGCGAAAGCAGTACATGGGCCTCGGCCCAAACGCTGCACACAGGCAGAGGCGGTAGTACCGTTTCTGAGGTGGTAGTACCGCTTTCAATGATAATACCGCTTGGTGGTGAAATGCCGCTCGCCTGCGTTCGATTCTGGAGTGTGTCGGGTTTTGCGGAAGTAGGCGGATGGAGAGCGGTAGTACCGCTTGGCTCGGCTCAGTGGTAGTACCGCTTGGCTTGAGAGTAGTACCGCTTCGCTGGTGATAGTACCACTTCCTCTGGACTCTGCAGCTCCTCCTCTTGCTCTTGGTGTCCATCTTGGGCTGCAGCTTCTCCTAGGTTGGTTCCTTGGTACCTAAGCATGCACAACATTCCGGATTGAGGTAGTAGCCATGTCTCGAGAGGGTCATATGATATTTCACTAAGGAGAGAAGTCACCTCGGTCTCGAGAGCTCGAGCTCGTGCTCTAGTCATGGGTCCTCTTGGCTCTTGATGAGACGGTTGTGGATGCATGGGGATGATCGTGGGATGCTCCGCATCAGATGAGTTGTTGTACTTGTCGTTGAATTTCCTTGGTTTCTTCGGATTTACTCGGTATGGAGCTTTGTTTGGTAGAGGCGCTCGGGGATGAGGTCGATTCGATGCTCAATGCCTCGAGAGGGGTAGACCGGAGGTAGCTCATCGGGGAAAACATCTTGAAATTCTGTAAAGAGATTGAAACACCAAGGGTAGCTCGTGAATGGTGTTAGTGTTTGGTTCTCCATCCTTGCACACAAGGACAAAGTGCATCACGATTGATGGGTTCTCACACACTTCTCTCATCTCACTTTTGGTGGCAAATAGGATGAGGTTTTTCTCTCTAGGTGAAGAGTCGCTCAAATTTGGCTTGTGGCTCTCACTCACTTTTGGGTGGATCACTTTCTCACTCTTCTCTCTATGATGGGTGGCTTGCTTGTCGGCTATCACTTGACTAGGAGACATAGGTCGTAGCACATATTCTTTCCCTTTCATCTTGAAGCTATAGTGATTGGTGCGCCCGTTGTGGATGACACCACGGTCGAATTGCCATGGTCGACCTAGAAGTAGGTGGCAAACGGTCATTGGGACCACATCACATTCCAACGTGTCATCATAAGCACCAATTTTGAAGGAGACTTGGACCATATGCTCGACTCGTATAGTCTTAGGAGTCACTTAGCCATTGAACCTTGTAGGGATGTGGGTGCTTCCTCTTGACCAATTGTAGCTTGGAGCATAGTTCTTCACTTGCCAAGTTGTGGCAACTACCTCCATCGATGATGACCTTGATGGACCGTCCATTGATGCCGGCTTTTGTGTGGAAGATGTGGCATCGTTGGTCTTCTTCTTGTTGATGTTGGAGGTCAAGACCTTGGAGACAACGAGGCGGGGCTCGAATCCTCATCACAAAAGACTTGATCATCTTCATCTTCATTTACTTGTCGATTGCATGGCCACTTGCTCAAGAGCTTCCATTTCCTCTTCACTCATGGAGTCATATGTGCCATCATCGTTGAGGATCATGGTGCGCTTGTTGGTGCATTCGTATGACTTGTGGCCTCGGCGCGCAAGTAAAACACTTGAAGGAGCTTGTCTTGATGGTCTCATCGGTCGGAGTAGAGGATGAAGCCAGCGGCTTGAAGTTGCTTGTAGTAGGAGGAGGACGACTTGAACTAGTTGAAGTTTTCTTGTAACTTGACTTGTCGTCATTTCTTGAATAAGGCTTGGTCGATGTAGATGTTGGAGGAGTCGTTGAAGCTTGGTTGTTGGAGAGACCGTAGGTCTTGGATGAGTACTTGGCGTACTTGAAGTCATCTTGCACTTGGCGTTCCGCCTTTGTAGCTTGATGCACGAGCTCGATGAGGGATGAGTATGGTTGGAAGTCGGCGATCTTCTTGATGGGATGGTTGAGTCCATTCAGGAAACGTGCCATAGTTTGCTCATCATCTTCCTTGACATTGGCTCGAATCATGGCTATCTCCATTTCCTTGTAGTATTCTTCAACGCTCTTTGTTCCTTGCTTGAGAAGTTGGAGTTTCTTGAAGAGGCCGCGATTTGATAGAGGCAAAGGTGTCCCGATGTTTCGATGAGATGGTGGCTATCGTTTACGTGGAGTCGACCTTGACGATCCGACTCTGACGTCGAGAGGCCGCGCCTTAGCAATAGCTAAACCAACTTCCGAGGGTTATTGACCACGCCGAACACGATCAACGACCACGAGGGCTGTTTCCTGCGAACAAGCGAAGAACAAGCAAGAAACTGAGATTGCAATCTGGATATTGCGAATATAAGATGAAAGCTTTATTGATCAAGGTGGGGTTACTGTGGCGCCTTTATGCAGTCGTTGAACACAAAGCGAAATGCTGCGAAGTTGCAGCTATGGCGAACTTTTAATCTAAACAAAACCCAAGGTCTAAGCGGTGCCCTAAGGGCTGTATATATGGAGGAAGAGGGGGAATTTCGTGGCCCTTGAGGGAGGGTCGAAACCAACCCTAACTCTTGTTCCCCACATACGGACTCTAAAACAGCCTATACTTAAGTATTTCGAAATTACATGGGCCTGGCCCAATAATAAGGTGATGCAGCACCTAGAATAGCCTCTGGACGAATATTGTGAAGTGGCATCTTGTATATTTCGTCCAAGGCCTCATGCTCTCATTAGGGTGGCTTCAAAGTCCGGAATCATCACTTGTAACTCCGTTCTTGTTCCCCTTAGCATGGCATTATCTCCATGCTTGTTCTTGCTCAATGTCCATCCTTCTCCAAGCTAGGGCCTTCATTTGTAAGCAAAACAAATGTATCCAATTTAGGCAGCATCATATTCTCATGAACATTAGAATCATTACCAAGAAAGCGAAAGTACACGATAATTTAATTGGCGTCTTGTGAGCTCTAGTAATTGGTCCAGTATATGTAGCAGTAGGGGCTGTGGGTGTAACAATGGTATTGATGTCCTCATCATCCTCCCTTCTTGAAATGAAGTCGTCCTCTCGGAGCTCATATTACTCACCCAAATAAGGCTTCAAATCTGCAATGTTAAAAGTGGGACTAACCCCAAAATCTGCAGGCAGCTCAAGTTTATATGCATTATCATTTATTTTCTCTAACACCTTAAATGGACCATCAGACACGTGGCATTAGCTTTGATTTAGCAAATTAGGAAACCTATCCTTACGCAAATGTAATCAAACAAGATCTCCGGTGCAAAGACAACATGTTTTCTACCCTTATCTCCACACGTTTATATTTAGCATTCATCGCTCAATGTTTTCCTTAGTTATCTCATGCATTTTAAAATCAATTCAGCACGTTCTTTAGCATCAAAATTAACCTTCTCCGAAGATGGAAGAGGCAACAAATCAATAGGTACTCGAGGTAGGAAGCCATACACAATTTCAAAAGGGCACATCTTAGTAGTAGAATGCAATGAACGATTATAAGCAAATTCAATATGAGGCAAGCATTCTTCCCACATTTTCTTATTATTCTTCAAAACAGCCCTAAGCATAGTAGACAATGTTCTATTGACTACTTCAGTTTATCCATCGGTTTGGGGTGACAAGTAGTACTAAAAAGCAGTTTAGTCCCCAACTTAGCCCATAAATATCTCCAAAAGTGGCTAAGAAATTTAGTATCACGATCTGAAACAATAGTATTTGGCACACCATGCAAGCGAATAATTTCACGAAAGAACAAATCAGCAATATTAACAGCATCATCGCTTTTATGACATGGTATGAAGTGTGCCATTTTCGAGAATCTATCCACGACAACAAATATGCTATCCCTCCCCTTCTTTGTTCGAGGTAAACCTAAAACAAAGTCCATAGATATATCATCCCAAGGAAAACTAGGCACAGGCAAAGGCATATATAAACCATGAGGATTGAGTCGTGACTTAGCTTTTTGACATGTAGTGCAGCGAGCAACAAAGCGTTCAACATCCGTCTCATCTTTGGCCAAAAGAAATGTGTAGCAAGTATATCCTCCGTATTCTTGGCGCCAAAGTGTCCCATTAATCCTCCTCCATCGCCTCTGCTACAACAAAAGACGAACAGAGCTAGCAGGAATGCATAGCTTGTTAGCACGGAACACAAAACCGTCATTAATAACGAACTTGTTCCATGTTCTTCCTTCTTTACAATTCTGCATTACATCTTTAAAATCAGCATCATGCACATATTGATCTTTGATGGTCTCCAAACCAAATATTTTGAAGTTGATAGAGGCAAAGGTGTCCCGATGTTTCGATGAGATGGTGGCTATCGTTTCTGTGGGAGTCGACCTTGACGATCCGACTACGAACGTGCGAGACGTCGCGCCTTAGCAATCGCTAAACCAACTTCCGAGGGTTATTGACCATGCTGGAGCACGATCAACCTGACCACAAGGGCTTGTTTCCTGCGAGCAAACGAAGAACCAGCAAGAAACTGAGATTGCAATCTGGATATTGCGAATATAAGATGAAAGTTTTATTGATCAAGGTGGGGTTACGTGGCGCCTTTATCAGGTCGTTGAACACAAGCGAAATCGCGAAGTTGCAGCTATGGCGAACTTTTAATCTAAACAAAACCCAAGGTCTAAGCGGTGCCCTAAGGGCTGTATATATGGAGGAAGAGGGGGAATTTCGTGGCCCTTGGTGGAGGGTCGAAATCAACCCTAACTCTTGTTTCCCACACATACGGACTCTAAAACAGCCTATACTTAAGTATTTAGAAATTACATGGGCCTGGCCCAATAATAAGGTGACGCAGCACCTAGAATAGCCTATGGACGAATATTATGAAGTGGCATCTTGTATATTTCGTCCAAGGCCTCCTGCACTCATTAGGGTGGCTTCAAAGTCTGGAATCATCACTTGTAGCTCGTTCTTGTTCCCCTTAGCATGCCAACATCTCCATGCTTGAACTTGCTCCAAGGTTCATCTTTCTTGTCCATGGTAGGCCCTTCATTTGTAAGCAAAACAAATGTATCCAATTTAGGAAGCATCATATTCTCATGAACATTGGAATCATTACCAAGAAACGAAAGTACCTGATAATTCAATTGGCGTGCGCGAGCTCTAGTAATTGGTCCAGTATGTATAGCAGCAGGGGCTGTGGGTGTAACAATGGTATTGATGTCCTCATCAGAAGTCAAGTTGTGAAAGCATAGTATAGCGACGAGACAAAGCATCAGCAATAACATTTTCTTTACCCTTCTTGTGTTTAATGACATTAGGGAAAGTCTCAATGAATTCAACCCATTTAGCATGCCTACGATTCAGTTTAGCTTGACTTTTAATATGTTTCAAAGATTCATGATCAGAATGTATAACAAATTCTTTGGGCCATAAATAATGTTGCCATGTCTCTAAAGTCCGAACAAGAGCATATAATTCTTTGTCATAAGTAGAATAGTTCAGACTAGGCCCACTCAATTTTTCAGAAAAGTATGCAACAGGTTTGCCATCTTGTGATAACACACCTCCTAATCCAATTCCACTAGCATCACATTCAAGCTCAAAAGTCTTATTAAAGTCAGGAAGTTGGAGTAAAGGAGCATGTGTCAACTTATCTTTCAATACCGTGAAGGCTTCTTCACATGCGGTACCCCAAACAAAAGGCACATCCTTCTTTGTAAGCTCATTGAGAGGTGCGATAATGGTGCTAAAGTCTCTCAAAGCGCCTATAGAAACCAGCGAGTCCAAGAAAACTCCTTACTTGTGTGACCGTTTTGGGCTGCGGCCAACTCTCAATAGCTTCACTCTTGGCTTTATCAACTTCAATTCCTGTGGAGTAACAACATAGCCAAGAAAAGATACTGATTCGGTGCAAAAGGTGCACTTCCCAAGGTTACCAAACAAGCGTGCATCACGTAGAGCATTAAAAACAACACGTAAATGTTCCAAATGTTCTTCCAAAGATTTGCTATAAATCAGTATATCGTCAAAGTAAACTACCACAAATCGTCCAATGAAAGCACGTAAAACTTCGTTCATTAATCTCATGAAAGTACTAGGTGCATTAGTTA
This sequence comes from Aegilops longissima, assembly GCA_021605205.1. NCBI lineage: Eukaryota > Viridiplantae > Streptophyta > Magnoliopsida > Poales > Poaceae > Aegilops > Aegilops longissima. The sequence continues at coordinate 81,804 of JAHIAM010005982.1, forward strand.
ACCCAAAGGCATGACTAACCACTCATATAATCCAAACTTAGTTTTAAATGCTGTTTTCCATTCATCTCCCAATTTCATACGAATTTGATGGTATCCACTCATAAATCAACTTTGGAGAATATTGTAGAGCCACTTAATTCATCAAGCATATCATCTAGCCTAGGAATAGGATGGCGATAACGAATAGTAATATTATTAATGCCTCTACAATCAACACACATACATGACGTACCATCCTTTTTAGGCACTAGTATAATAGGAACAGCACAAGGACTAAGAGATTCGCGTATATAACCTTTGTCGAGCAGCTCCTGTACTTGACGCATAATCTCCTTCGTCTCCTCTGGATTGGTGCGGTATGGTGCACGGTTGGGTAGCGATGCACCGGAATTAAGTCAATTTGATGCTCAATCCCTCGAATAGGTGGTAATCCGGTGCACGTCTTGTGGGAAGGCGTCGTGAACTCTGCAAAATGTTAGTGACAGCGAGGGGGCAAAGAGGAAGGCACGTCCTCGAATGAAAATAATGCCTCTTTGCACACAAAAGCATAGCAAACAGATTTGCTAGAATCTAGCTCATCAATATCAGATTTGGTGGCAAATAAACATGCACTTTTCAGTTTAATTTCACAAGCAACATTAGATGGTTTATTATTAGGCTTCATTTGTTGCTCAAATTCTTTTGCCACAATCTGATTTTCACTCTTATTTTTCTCCTGTTTTGCTTTATTAGCTCTATTAATATCATCTTTCAAAATGGAATCAGGAGTCATAGGAAGCAAAGTAATATTTTTATCCTTGTGAACAAGAGTATACTTATTGTTTCTACCTTGGTGTACAGAATTTTTAACAAATTGCCATGGTCTACCAAGTAATAAGGAACATGCTTGCATAGGTACCACATCACAATCAACATAATCAGCATATGTAGAAATACTAAAATACACACTAAGCAGACGTGTTACCTTAACCTTGCCGCTGTTGTTGAACCATTGGATGTAGTAAGGATGTGGATGTGGTCTTGTGGTGAGAGAAAGCTTCTCCACCATATCCATGCTAGCCAAATTGTTGCAGCTTCCTCCATCTATGATGGCGCTGAATAGAACGCTCCTTCACAACTCCTTTGTATGGAACAAGTTATGCCTCTGATTTTGCTCAGCTTGTGTAACCTGCACACTCAAAACACGTTGAGCATCTAAACATTCATACCTGTCGGCATCTTGAGCAGCCATGTATTGCGTCTCATGATCAGAATCATCTCCACCGTGTTCTTGGTGTAATAAGAGCCAAAGTCTCTTCATCATAGTCACTAGCGGACTCATACCCACCATCCTCGTTAGCAATCATCACACGCTGAGATTGGCATTCTCTCATAAAATGTCCTCTTCCCTTACAACGACGACAAATAATATCACTTGTGTGCCCGGTTGGCGCCATGGAAGAAGAAGAGCTCTGTGTAGGCCCAGCAGGTGTGCTCTTGGCGAGATAGTGGTGGTTGTGCTGCTTTCTTGTATCACGGTTGGAGGTGGCAGCGGCGGAGGTGCGGTGTAGTAGAAGCGTGTGGAAGTAGATGATGCACGTGGTGTCCATGATGAAGGTCGACCTGCGAGAAAAGTTAGTCCGCGCCAGCGCTGTCGATCCTGCACTTCACGTTCAGCTTTACAAGCAAGATGGAATAATCGGTGATATTATTATAATCCTTGTAGTCTAGAATGGTCTGAATCTCTCTATTTAATCCACCCGAAAAGCGTGCAAGCATAGCTTCATTCTTCTCAACAATACCACATCTAATCAAGCCAGTTTGTAATTCACGATACTATTCTTCTACCGAATTTTTCCTTGTCTTAAGCGCTGCAATTTTGAAGTAATTCACGCTGATAATATGGTGGAACCCAACGAGTAGGCATAGCAGTTTTCAAAGCAGCCCAAGTAGCTGGAGCAGGATATAATCTACAATGTTGAGACCACCAAACACATGCAAAGCTAGTGAAAGCACAAACAGCAGCAGGAACACGTCTCTCCTCAGGATATTGTAAACATGTAAATCGTTGTTCAGTTTCTAACTCCCAAGTAATATATATATCAGGAACATATCTACCCTCAAATGGTGGAATATTCAATTTCAGTTTAGGGAGATGGTCATGATCTCGTACTGAAGGGGAGCCGAACATTGCCATTATTTGCATGTGGGCGACCTGGTGGTTGTGGTGCTGGTGGTCTTTGGTGGTTGCGTAGTTCGATGTTGATCAACCTCATCCTCGTAATCTCTCACATAATCATCCTCCCCATCGCATGGCAGCAGAGCCACGAAGTATCAATGCAGCACCAGCAGCTTGGCGGTGAAGAGGGACACGGGAAGCTTCGGCGGAGGGCTGTTTAGCGATGTGGAGGTAGTCCTTGTTGTTGTAGAGGTGCGTTAGGTGCCGCCGGTGGTGGTGGTGGTAGGCAGCATGAGCTATTCATTAAACTTGTTATCGAGCTTTGTTTGAACGCCTTCTCAATGCCATCTATCTTCTCCATGGCCTCTTCAAATCTATTTAGCACATCTTCCACCTGCCCACTCATCATTTGTTGGAACTTATCATGTAGCGCTTTATTTGTCATGTTCTCCCGATCGATCCGTCGGCTTGTGATCCTGCCATGGTTAGCAACAATAGAAACACACAAGAATATGATTGACAGACTACTAGGAAGTGGTGGTGGTGGTGTGGTGGGCAGTCACAAATCCGTCAAGCAAATCTCAAATTCTTACCAGTTCTTACCCAAAGAAGGCGGTGATCGGCAACCGATGTAGTCAAAACTCTCAAAGCTTGGATAGAGCGATTACCGGGGAGAGTCAAGCGCACGATGTAGATGTATGTGGAGCTGGGAAGGCTTATAATATGGTAGCAAAAAGGGTCAGCAATAATCAATTCAGAGATGCAAAGTTGAATAAGCGCTCAACGACGGTACTATCTTTGGTCCTAGGCTGACCGTGCTAGAGACGCGAGCCTAGAACACTTACAAAATCACGGCTATTTGCTGCACGTAAACAAGCTTAAACACACTCTGGAATTTTTTTCACTCTTTTTTTGCGCTGCATTTTTTTTTGCGCTGCTCTTTTTTTTTGCGAAAAATCACTATAATGGCGAGTGTCTCAAAACTCTTCCCAGATCAAACTGACAGGATGGGCACGAAATTTTTTCGACCAAAATTTTTTTATTTGCCGGACCCAAAAAGCTGAAGCGGGTGAAAAAACTTTCTATAACTTATTGTCTCAATACACTTAGAAACACCTAAAATAGGATAGCAGAAATTTTTTCGACAAGTGCGTTTTCGGAAAATTTTGGGCCTAAGCGGAAGGTGGTTTCAGACTCTTTTTTTTCGAAACCTACTCGGCAAGGAAACACGAATCGGAAACTAGATGGATCTCGAAAACAAACCTAATATGGAAGGAACTTCGGATTGGTGGTGGATATATGGTGGTGGTATATGGCAGCGGTGGTGGTAGCGGTGGTAGTATATGGATATGGATCGGTGGTGGTATATGGACACGGATTCGGAGGCGGTGGTGGTAGGTGGGTGGGCGATGATGATGGTGCGCTGGCGACGTGACAACTTATGACCAGAACTCGAAACTCTAAAAGACTAGACTCTAAGATGATGCAGAGCAGCCCTCACTCACACCACCGGGACCCATGACAAGAGCCCGAGCTAAGGCTATTGAAGATAAGGTGAACTCGCTCCTCTCCGAACTTCTTATTTCTACCCATGAGACATGGCTACTACCTCATTCAGAAACCCTATGTGTAATCAGATACATGGAGGTGAACCAAGGATCTACTACCTGCAAGAGCCAAGATGGCGAGGAACCCATGATAGAGGCAAAGGTGTCCCGTCTTTCGATGAGATGTGGTTTTCGCTTTGGAGGTAGTCGACTTTGACGATCCGACTACGAACGTGCGAGGACGTCGCGCCTTAGCAATCGCTAAACCAACTCCGAGAGGTTATTGACCACGCCGAGCACGATCAACGACCACGAGGTGCATTTCCTGCGAGCAAGCGAAGAACAAGCAAGAAACTGAGATTGCAATCTGGATATTGCGAATATAAGATGAAAGCTTTATTGATCAAGGTGGGGTTACTGGCGCCTTTGTGCAGTCGTTGAACACAAGCGAAATCTGTGAAGTTGCAGCTATGGCGAACTTTTAATCTAAACAAAACCCAAGGTCTAAGCGGTGCCCTAAGGGCTGTATATATGGAGGAAGAGGGGGAATTTCGTGGCCCTTGGTGGAGGGGTCGAAATCAACCCTAACTCTTGTTTCCCACACATACGGACTCTAAAACAGCCTATACTTAAGTATTTCGAAATTACATGGGCCTGGCCCAATAATAAGGTGACACAGCACCTAGAATAGCCTATGGACGAATATTATGAAGTGGCATCTTGTATATTTCGTCCAAGGCCTCATGCACTCATTAGGGTGGCTTCAAAGTCCTGGAATCATCACTTGTAACTCCGTTCTTGTTCTCCTTGCATGGCATTATCTCCATGCTTGTTCTTGCTCAATGTCCATCCTTCTCCAAGCTAGGGCCTTCATTTGTAAGCAAAACAAATGTATCCAATTTAGGCAGCATCATATTCTCATGAACATTAGAATCATTACCAAGAAGCGAAAGTACGATAATTTAATTGGCGTCTTGTGAGCTCTAGTAATTGGTCCGTATATGTAGCAGTGAGGGGCTGTGGGTGTAACAATGGTATTGATGTCCTCATCATCCTCCCTTCTTGAAATGAAGTCGTCCTCGACGGAGCTCATATTCCTCACCCAAATAAGGCTTCAAATCTGCAATGTTAAAAGTGGGACTAACCCCAAAATCTGCAGGCAGCTCAAGTTTATATGCATTATCATTTATTTTCTCTAACACCTTAAATGGACCATCGACACGTGGCATTAGCTTTGATTTGCGCAAATTAGGAAACCTATCCTTACATAAATGTAACCAAACAAGATCTCCGGTGCAAAGACAACATGTTTTCTACCCTTATCTCCAGCAAGTTTATATTTAGCATTCATATGCTCAATGTTTTCCTTAGTTATCTCATGCATTTTAAAATCAATTCAGCACGTTCTTTAGCATCAAAATTAACCTTCTCCGAAGATGGAAGAGGCAACAAATCAATAGGTGCACGAGGTAGGAAGCCATACACAATTTCAAAAGGGCACATCTTAGTAGTAGAATGCAATGAGCGATTATAAGCAAATTCAATATGAGGCAAGCATTCTTCCCACATTTTCTTATTATTCTTCAAAACAGCCCTAAGCATAGTAGACAATGTTCTATTGACTACTTCAGTTTATCCATCAGTTTGGGGTGACAAGTAGTACTAAAAAGCAGTTTAGTCCCCAACTTAGCCCATAAACATCTCCAAAAGTGGCTAAGAAATTTAGTATCACGATCTGAAACAATAGTATTTGGCACACCATGCAAGCGAATAATTTCACGAAAGAACAAATCAGCAACATTAACAGCATCATCGCTTTTATGACATGGTATAAAGTGTGCCATTTTGAGAATCTATCCACGACAACAAATATGCTATCCTCCCTTCTTTGTTCGAGGTAAACCTAAAACAAAGTCCATAGATATATCCTCCCAAGGAACACTAGGCACGAGCAAAGGCATATATAAACCATGAGGATTGAGTCGTGACTTAGCTTTTTGACATGTAGTGCAGCGAGCAACAAAGCGCTCAACATCCGTCTCATCTTTGGCCAAAAGAAATGTGTAGCAAGTATATCCTCCGTCTTCTTGACGCCAAAGTGTCCCATTAATCCTCCTCCATCGCCTCCTGCAACAACAAAAGGCGAACAGAGCTAGCAGGAATGCATAGCTTGTTAGCACGGAACACAAAACCATCATTAATAACGAACTTGTTCCATGTTCTTCCTTCTTTACAATTCTGCATTACATCTTTAAAATCAGCATCATGCACATATTGATCTTTGATGGTCTCCAAACCAAATATTTTGAAGTCAAGTTGTGAAAGCATAGTATATCGACGAGACAAAGCATCAAGCAATAACATTTTCTTTACCCTTCTTGTGTTTAATGACATAAGGAAAGTCTCAATGAATTCAACCCATTTAGCATGTCTACGATTCAGTTTAGCTTGACTTTTAATATGTTTCAAAGATTCATGATCAGAATGTATAACAAATTCTTTGGGCCATAAATAATGTTGCCATGTCTCTAAAGTCCGAACAAGAGCATATAATTCTTTGTCATAAGTAGAATAGTTCAGACTAGGCCCACTCAATTTTTCAGAAAAGTATGCAACAGGTTTGCCATCTTGTAATAACACACCTCTAATCCAATTCCACTAGCATCACATTCAAGCTCAAAAGTCTTATTAAAGTCAGGAAGTTGGAGTAAAGGGCATGTGTCAACTTATCTTTCAATACCGTGAAGGCTTCTTCCTGTGCGGTACCCCAAACAAAAGGCACATCCTTCTTTGTAAGCTCATTGAGAGGTGCAGCAATGGTGCTAAAGTCTCTCACAAAGCGCCTATAGAAACCAGCGAGTCCAAGAAAACTCCTCACTTGTGTGACCGTTTTGGGCTGCGGCCAACTCTCAATAGCTTCAATCTTGGCTTTATCAACTTCAATTCCTGTGGAGTAACAACATAGCCAAGAAAAGATACTCGGTCGGTGCAAAAGGTGCACTTCCCAAGGTTACCAAACAAGCGTGCATCACGTAGAGCATTAAAAACAACACGTAAATGTTCCAAATGTTCTTCCAAAGATTTGCTATAAATCAGTATATCATCAAAGTAAACTACCACAAATCGTCCAATGAAAGCACGTAAAACTTCGTTCATTAATCTCATGAAAGTACTAGGTGCATTAGTTAACCCAAAAGGCATGACTAACCACTCATATAATCCAAACTTAGTTTTAAATGCTGTTTTCCATTCATCTCCCAATTTCATACGAATTTGATGGTATCCACTACATAAATCAACTTTGGAGAATATTGTAGAGCCACTCAATTCATCAAGCATATCATCTAGCCTAGGAATAGGATGGCGATAACGAATAGTAATATTATTAATGCCTCTACAATCAACACACATACTGTGACGTACCATCCTTTTTAGGCACTAGTATAATAGGAACAGCACAAGGACTAAGAGATTCGCGTATATAACCTTTGTCGAGCAGCTCCTGTACTTGACGCATAATCTCCTTCGTCTCCTCTGGATTGGTGCGGTATGGTGCGCGGTTGGGTAGCGATGCACCGGGAATTAAGTCAATTTGATGCTCAATCCCTCGAATAGGTGGTAATCCGGTGGCACGTCTTGTGGGAAGGCGTCGTGAACTCCTGCAAAATGTTAGTGACAGCGAGGGGCAAAGAGGAAGGCACGTCCTCGAATGAAAATAATGCCTCTTTGCACACAAAAGCATAGCAAACAGATTGCTAGAATCTAGCTCATCAATATCAGATTTGGTGGCAAATAAACATGCACTTTTCAGTTTAATTTCAGAAGCAACATTAGATGGTTTATTATTAGGCTTCATTTGTTGCTCAAATTCTTTTGCCACAATCTGATTTTCACTCTTATTTTCTCCTGTTTTGCTTTATTAGCTCTATTAATATCATCTTTCAAAATGGAATCAGGAGTCATAGGAAGCAAAGTAATATTTTTATCCTTGTGAACAAGAGTATCTTGATTGTTTCTACCATGGTGTACAGAATTTTATCAAATTGCCATGGTCTACCAAGTAATAAGGAACATGCTTGCATAGGTACCACATCACAATCAACATAATCAGCATATGTAGAGATACTAAAATGCACACGCTGTCGTGTTACCTTAACCTTGCCGCTGTTGTTGAACCATTGGATGTAGTAAGGATGTGGATGTGGTCTTGTGGTGAGAAAGCTTCTCCACCATATCCATGCTAGCCAAGTTGTTGCAGCTCCCTCCATCTATGATGGCCTTGAATAGAGCGTTCCTTCACAACTCCTTTGTATGGAACAAGTTATGCCTCTGATTTTGCTCAGCTTGTGTAACCTGCACACTCAAAACACGTTGAGCAACTAAACATTCATACCAGTCGGCATCTTGGCAGCCATGTATTGCGTCTCAGGATCAGAATCATCTCCACCGTGTTCTTCATGTGTAATAAGAGCCAAAGTCTCTTCATCATAGTCACTAGCAGACTCATACCCACCATCCTCGGTAGCAATCATCACTGCGCTGAGATTGGCATTCTCTCATAAAATGTCCTCTTCCCTTACAACGACGACAAATAATATCACTTGTGTGCCTGTTGGCGCCATGGAAGAAGAAGAGCTCTGTGTAGGCCCAAGCAGGTGTACTCTTGGCGATAGTGGTGGTTGTGCCTGCTTTCTTGTATCACGGTTGGAGGTGGCAGCCGGCGGAGGTGCCGGTGTAGTAGAGCGTGTGGAAGTAGATGATGCACGTGGTGTCCATGATGAAGGTCGACCTGCAGAAAAGTTAGTCCGCGCCAAGGCACTGTCGATCCTGCACTTCACGTTCAGCTTTACAAGCAAGATGGAATAATCGAGTGATATTATTATAATCCTTGTAGTCTAGAATGGTCTGAATCTCTATTTAATCCACCCGGAAAGCGTGCAAGCATAGCTTCATTCTCCTCAACAATACCACATCTAATCAAGCCAGTTTGTAATTCTGATAATATTCTTCTACGAATTTTTCCTTGTCTTAAGCGCTGCAATTTTGAAGTAATTCACGTTGATAATATGGTGGAACCCAACGATGCGCATAGCAGTTTTCAAAGCAGCCCAAGTAGCTGGAACAGGATATAATCTACAATGTTGAGACCACCAAACACATGCAAAGCTAGTGAAAGCACAAACAGCAGCAGGAACACGTCTCTCCTCGGGATATTGTAAACATGTAAATCGTTGTTCAGTTTCTAACTCCCAAGTAAGATATATATCAGGAACATATCTACCCTCAAATGGTGGAATATTCAATTTCAGTTTAGGGAGATGGTCATGATCTCGTACTGAAGGGAGCCGAACATTGCCATTATTTGCATGTGGGCGACCTGGTGGTTGTGGTCTGGTGGTGCTGGTGGTTGCACGTAGTTCGATGTTGATCAACCTCATCCTCGTAATCTCTCACATAATCATCCTCCCCACCGCAGCAGCAGGAGCCACAGAGTATCAACAGCAGCACCAGCAGCTTGGCGGTGAAGAGGGACACGGGAAGCTCGGCGGAGGGCTGTTTCGCGATGTGGAGGTAGTCCGTGTTGTTGTAGTAGAGGTGCGTTAGGTGCAGCCGGTGGTGGTGGTGGTAGACGCTTGAGCAATTCATTAAACTTGTTATCGAGCTTTGTTTGACGCCTTCTCAATGCCATCTATCTTCTCCATGGCCTCTTCAAATCTATTTAGCACATCGTCCACCTGCCCACTCATCATTTGTTGAAACTTATCATGTAGCGCTTTGTTTGTCATGTTCTCCCGGTCGGTCTAAATCGACTTGTGATCCTGCCATGGTTAGCAGCAATAGAAACACACAAGAATATGATTGACAGACTACTAGGAAGTGGTGGTGGTGGTGTGGTGGACGATCACAAATCCGTCAAGCAAATCTCAAATTCTTACCAGTTCTTACCCAAAGAAGCGGTGATCGGCAACCGATGTAGTCAAAACTCTCAAAGCTTGGATAGAGCGATTACGAGGGAGAGTCAAGCATACGATGTAGATGTATGTGGAGCTGGGAAGGCTTATAATATGGTAGCAAAAAAAGGTTAGCAATAATCAATTCAGAGATGCAAAGTTGAATAAGCGCTCACGCAGCAGATCTTGTCTTTGGTCCTAGGCTAGACCGTGCTAGAGACGCGAGCCTAGAACACTAACAAAATCACGGCGCTGCACGTAAACAAGGGAAAAGCACACTCTGGAAATTTTTTTTTTTCGCTTTTTTTTTTTGCGCTGCCTTTTTTTTTTGCGCGGCTCTTTTTTTTTTTTTTTTGCGAAAAATCACTATAATGGCGAGTGTCTCAAAACTCTTCCGAGGTCAAACTGACAGGATGGGCACGAAATTTTTTCGACCAAAATTTTTTTTTTTTTTTGCCGGACCCAAAAGCTGAAGCGGGTCAAAAAACTTTCTATACTTGCGATTGTCTCAATACACTTAGAAACACCTAAAACAGGATAGCGAAAATTTTTTCGACAAGTGCGTTTTCGGAAAATTTTGGGCCTAAACGGAGGGTGGTTTCTAGATGGATCTTGGAAATTTTTTTTTTTTTTTTTCGAAACCTACTCCGGCAAGGAAACACGAATCGGAAACTAGATGGATCTCGAAAACAACCCTAATATGCAAGGAACTCGGATTGGTGGTGGATATATGGTGGTGGTATGGATCGGTGGTGGTATATGGACACGGATTGGTGGTGGTATATGGATACGGATTCGAAGCGGTGATGGTAGGTGGCAGGGGCGATGATGATGGTGCGGTGGCGGCGTGACAACTTATGACCAGAACTCGAAACTCTAAAAGACTAGACGCTAAGACCAGCAACTAGACACGACGATGCAACCGCAAATTCAACAAAGCAAAACCCTAAAAAGATTATGCAAAGGCTCAGATTGGTTCGGATATGATGAACTAACCCTAATTTTTTTTTGTGGCTTTTTCGTGGACTTTAGGTATGAAGAACAGACTCGATCTAATCTACGAAAAACTGTAAAATCTCACCGAGCAACCTGAAAATCTGATACCACTTGATAGAGGCAAAGGTGTCCCGTCTTTCGATGAGATGTGGTTTTCGCTTTGGAGGTAGTCGACTTTGACGATCCGACTACGAACGTGCGAGGACGTCGCGCCTTAGCAATCGCTAAACCAACTCCGAGAGGTTATTGACCACGCCGGAGCACGATCAACGACCACGAGGGTCATTTCCTGCGAGCAAGCGAAGAACAAGCAAGAAAGCTGAGATTGCAATCTGGATATTGCGAATATAAGATGAAAGCTTTATTGATCAAGGTGGGGTTCTGTGGCGCCTTTGTGCAGTCGTGGAACACAAGCGAAATCTGCGAAGTTGCAGCTATGGCGAACTTTTAATCTAAACAAAACCCAAGGTCTAAGCGGTGCCCTAAGGGCTGTATATATGGAGGAAGAGGGGGAATTTCGTGGCCCTTGGTGGAGGGTCGAAATCAACCCTAACTCTTGTTTCCCACACATACGGACTCTAAAACAGCCTATACTTAAGTATTTCGAAATTACATGGGCCTGGCTCAATAATAAGGTGACACAGCACCTAGAATAGCCTATGGACGAATATTATGAAGTGGCATCTTGTATATTTCGTCCAAGGCCTCATGCACTCATTAGGGTGGCTTCAAAGTCCTGGAATCATCACTTGTAACTCCGTTCTTGTTCTCCTTGCGCATGGCATTATCTCCATGCTTGTTCTTGCTCAATGTCCATCCTTCTCCAAGCTAGGGCCTTCATTTGTAAGCAAAACAAATGTATCCAATTTAAGCAGCATCATATTCTCATGAACATTAGAATCATTACCAAGAAGCGAAAGTACGATAATTTAATTGGCGTCTTGTGAGCTCTAGTAATTGGTCCAGTATATGTAGCAGTAGGGGCTGTGGGTGTAACAATGGTATTGATGTCCTCATCAACCCAAGTATGTCGAAGAGGAAGAAGGGATGCAGCTGAAGCTACAGGACACGGACGTCAAACCCTTTCAGGACGTCCAAAGCGAAGTCCCAAAACGCAGACGTCCAAGCGCCCTCGGACGTCCGGAACTTAATCACCGAATCAAATCTACAGACGGCCGAGCTGACCGGACGTCACGGGCGACCATCACCCGAACGGATCTACAGACGACCGAAGCGGCCTCCGGACGTCCGGACCTCCTGAAGCCCGGACGACCCGGCCCGCTTGCAGACGGCAAACACACCCACGGCAGAAAAGAATAAGCGGACATCCGAACCGCCCGGAAGTCCGGACCCTCCGAAGCCTCCGGACGTCAAGCGCCTTCCGGACGTCCGAGCGCTGATCTGGGCTGAAGCCCATGTACCCCTTCGTTTTGACTTCCATTTGCACTAAGACTATAAATAGGACCCTTCCATCCCTAGTTAGGGTTAGCTTTGGATTTGCTCATATTTGGTGTGAGAGCCTTTGCTCATCCACTTGGTCACTTCTCCTTGAGATCAGGGACCTCTACGGGAGAAGATCCCCAAGCGGATTCAAGACCCCTCTTAGGGTGGACCCCTCAAGACCTCCTCATGGAGAAGAACGGCTACCCTTGTATCCTTACCTTTGTTGTCCTTGAATCTTGTGCCCTCTATGTATTCGATAATCTAGCACTTGTGTAATCGGTTTCTTGTCGATTGAGTGACCTCTCCCTCGTTTTCCCGTGTTTTCCCTCGTGTTCTTCCGCTCGTTCTTCGTGTTCCTCGTAGGGATTCTCTCCAAGCGTGAAAGATCGTCAACATAGGGTTCCGCCCTACATCATATGGTATCATGAGCCACGTTCATCACGTTTTTGGAGCCCCTACATCGTGTCTTCTAGCTTGATTTTGTTGTTTTGTCCTAATTCGAAAATTCCCCACAAAATAGAACCAAATTTTTTTGTGATTTGTTAGTGTGATGAGATTTTGTTGGAGCGTGCTTGAAGTCATCTTGCATGGCGTTCCGTTTGTAGCTTGATGCAGGCTCGATGGGGATGAGTATGGTTGGAAGTGGCGATCTTCTTGATGGGATGGTTGAGTCCATTCAGGAAGCGTGCCATGTTGCTCATCATCTTCCTTGACATTGGCTCGAATCATGGCTATCTCCATTTCCTTGTAGTATTCTTCAACGCTCTTTGTTCCTTGCTTGAGAAGTTGGAGTTTCTTGAAGAGCAGCGATTTGATAGAGGCAAAGGTGTCGATGTTTGATGAGATGGTGGCTATCGTTTACGTGAGAGTCGACCTTGCGATCCGACTCTGACGTCTTGAGGCCTTGGCTTAGCAATAGCTAAACCAACTTGGGGTTATTGACCACGGAACACGATCAACGACCACGAGGGCTGTTTCCTGCTGAACAAGCGAAGAACAAGCAAGAAGCTGATTGCAATCTGGATATTGCGAATATAAGATGAAAGCTTTATTGATCAGGTGGGGTTACATGGCGCCTTTGCAGTCGTTGAACACAAGCGAAAGTCTGTGAAGTTGCAGCTATGGCGAACTTTTAATAAACAAAACCCAAGGTCTAAGCGGTGCCCTAAGGGCTGTATATATGGAGGAAGAGGAATTTCGTGGCCCTTGAGGAGGGTCAAAACCAACCTAACTCTTGTTCCCCACATCACGGACTCTAAAACAGCCTATACTTAAGTATTTCAGAAATTACATGGGCTGGCCCAATAATAAGGTGATGCAGCACCTAGAATAGCCTCGGACGAATATTGTGAAGTGGCATCTTGTATATTTCGTCCAAGGCCTCATGCTCTCATTAGGGTGGCTTCAAAGTCCGGAATCATCACTTGTAACTCCGTTCTTGTTCCCCTTGCATGGCATTATCTCCATGCTTGTTCTTGCTCAATGTCCATCCTTCTCCAAGCTAGGGCCTTCATTTGTAAGCAAAACAAATGTATCCAATTTAGGCATCATATTCTCATGAACATTAGAATCATTACCAAGCGAAAGTACCTGATAATTTAATTGGTCTGTGAGCTCTAGTAATGGTCCGTATATATGTAGCAGTAGGGGCTGTGGGTGTAACAATGGTATTGATGTCCTCATCATCCTCCTTCTTGAAATGAAGCGTCCTCTCTGAGCTCATATTACTCACCCAAATAAGGCTTCAAATCTGCAATGTTAAAGTGGGACTAACCCCAAAATCGAGGCAGCTCAAGTTTATATGCATTATCATTTATTTTCTCTAACACCTTAAATGGACCATCGACACGTGGCATTAGCTTTGATTTAGCAAATTAGGAAACCTATCCTACATAAATGTAATCAAACAAGGTCTCGGTGCAAAAACAACATGTTTTCTACCTTATCTCCAGCGTTTATATTTAGCATTCATACGCTCAATGTTTTCCTTAGTTATCTCATGCATTTTTAAAATCAATTCAGCACGTTCTTTAGCATCAAAATTAACCTTCTCCGAAGATGGAAGAGACAAATCAATAGGTACTTTCGAGGTAAGCCATACACAATTTCAAAAGGCACATCTTAGTAGTAGAATGCAATGAGCGATTATAAGCAAATTCAATATGAGGCAAGCATTCTTCCCACATTTTCTTATTATTCTTCAAAACAGCCCTAAGCATAGTAGACAATGTTCTATTGACTACTTGGTTTATCCATCGGTTTGGGGGTGACAAGTAGTACTAAAAAGCAGTTTAGTCCCCAACTTGGCCCATAAATATCTCCAAAAGTGGCTAAGAAATTTAGTATCACGATCTGAAACAATAGTATTTGGCACACCATGCAAGCGAATAATTTCACGAAAGAACAAATCAGCAATAACAGCATCATCGCTTTTATGACATGGTATGAAGTGTGCCATTTTGAGAATCTATCCACGACAACAAATATGCTATCCCTCCTTCTTTGTTGAGGTAAACCTAAAACAAAGTCCATAGATATATCATCCCAAGGAAAACTAGGCACAGGCAAAGGCATATATAAACCATGAGGATTGATCGTGACTTAGCTTTTTGACATGTAGTGCGGCGAGCAACAAAGCGTTCAACATCCGAGTCTCATCTTTGGCCAAAAGAAATGTGTAGCAAGTATATCCTCGTATTCTTGGCCTAAAGTGTCCCATTAATCCTCCTCCATCGCCTCTGCTACAACAAAAGCGAACAGAGCTAGCAGGAATGCATAGCTTGTTAGCCAGAACACAAAACCGTCATTAATAACGAACTTGTTCCATGTTCTTCCTTCTTTACAATTCTGCATTACATCTTTAAAATCAGCATCATGCACATATTGATCTTTGATGGTCTCCAAACCAAATATTTTGAAGTTGATAGAGGCAAAGGTGTCGATGTTTCGATGAGATGGTGGCTATCGTTTACGTAGAATCGACCTTGGCGATCAGACTTCTGACGTCAAAGGGCGGCGCTTAGCATCGCTAAACCAACCCGAGGGTTATTGACCACGCTGGAGCGATCAACGACCACAAGGGCTTGTTTCTGCGAGCAAGCGAAGAACCCGACAAGAAGCAAGATTGCAATCTGGATATTGCGAATATAAGATGAAAGTTTTATTGATCAAGGTGGGGTTACTGTGGCGCCTTTATGCGAGTCGTTGAACACAAGCAATCTGCGAAGTTGCAGCTATGGCGAACTTTTAATAAACAAACCCAAGGTCTAAGCGGTGCCCTAAGGGCTGTATATATGGAGGAAGAGGAATTTCGTGGCCCTTGGTGGAGGTCGAAATCAACCCTAACTCTTGTTCCCCACATACGGACTCTAAAACAGCCTATACTTAAGTATTTAGAAATTACATGGGCCTGGCCCAATAATAGTGACGCAGCACCTAGAATAGCCTATGGACGAATATTATGAGTGGCATCTTGTATATTTCGTCCAAGGCCTCCTGCACTCATTAGGGTGGCTTCAAAGTCTGGAATCATCACTTGTAGCTCCGTTCTTGTTCCCCTGCATGCCAACATCTCCATGCTTGAACTTGCTCCAAGGTTCATCTTTCTTGTCCATAGTAGGCCCTTCATTTGTAAGCAAAACAAATGTATCCAATTTAGGAAGCATCATATTCTCATGAACATTGGAATCATTACCAAGAAGCGAAAGTACGATAATTCAATTGGCGTGCATGAGCTCTCTAGTAATTGGTCCAGTATGTATAGCAGCAGGGGCTGGGTGTAACAATGGTATTGATGTCCTCATCGAAGTCAAGTTATTGAAAGCATAGTATAGCGGCAGACAAAGCATCAGCAATAACATTTTCTTTACCCTTCTTGTGTTTAATGACATTAGGGAAGTCTCAATGAATTCAACCCATTTAGCATGCCCTCTGATTCAGTTTAGCTTGACTTTTAATATGTTTCAATTCATGATCAGAATGTATAACAAATTCTTTGGGCCATAAATAATGTTGCCATGTCTCTAAAGTCGAACAAGAGCATATAATTCTTTGTCATAAGTAGAATAGTTCAGACTAGGCCCTCAATTTTTCGAAAAATATACAACAGGGTTTGCCATCTTGTGATAACACACCTCTAATCCAATTCCACTAGCATCACATTCAAGCTCAAAAGTCTTATTAAAGTCGGGAAGTTGGAGTAAAGGGCATGTGTCAACTTATCTTTCAATCCAGTGAAGGCTTCTTCACATGCGGTACCCCAAACAAAACATCCTTCTTTGTAAGCTCATTGAGAGAATGCGTAATGGTGCTAAAGTCTCTCACCAGCCTATAGAAACCAGCGAGTCCAAAAACTCCTTACTTGTGTGACCGTTTTGGGCTCGGCCAACTCTCAATAGCTTCACTCTTGGCTTTATCAACTTCAATTCCACGTGGAGTAACAACATAGCCAAGAAAAGATGCTAGATTCGGTTGCAAAAGGTGCACTTCCAAGGTTACCAAACAAGCGTGCATCCGTAGAGCATTAAAAACAACGTAAATGTTCAAATGTTCTTCCAAAGATTTGCTATAAATCAGTATATCGTCAAAGTAAACTACCACGTCGTCCAATGAAAGCAAAACTTGTTCATTAATCTCATGAAAGTACTAGGTGCATTAGTTAACCCAAAAGCATGACTAACCACTCATATAATCAAACTTAGTTTTAAATGCTGTTTTCCATTCATCTCCCAATTTCATACAATTTGATGGTATCCACTCATAAATCAACTTTGGAGAATATTGTGAAACCACTTAATTCATCAAGCATATCATCTAGCCTAGGAATAGGATGGCGATAACGAATAGTAATATTATTAATGCCTCTACAATCAACACACATACTGACGTACCATCCTTTTTAGGCACTAGTATAATAGGCAGCACAGGACTAAGAGATTCGTATATAACCTTTGTCGAGCAGCTCTGTGCTTAGCGCATAATCTCCTTCGTCTCCTCGGATTGAGTGCGGTATGGTGCACGGTTGGTAGCGATGCAGCGGAATTAAGTCAATTTGATGCTCAATCCCTCGAATGGTGGTAATCCGGTGCGCGTCTTGTGGGAAGGCGTCGAACTCTGCAAAATGTTAGTGACAGCGAGAAGCGAAGGAAGAGCCACGTCCTCGAATGAAAATA
The DNA here is from genome assembly GCA_021605205.1 of Aegilops longissima. NCBI lineage: Eukaryota > Viridiplantae > Streptophyta > Magnoliopsida > Poales > Poaceae > Aegilops > Aegilops longissima. The sequence goes on from JAHIAM010005982.1 coordinate 99,070, forward strand.
ATGCCTCTTTGCACACAAAAGCATAGCAAACAGATTTGCTAGAATCTAGCTCATCAATATCAGATTTGGTGGCAAATAAACATGCACTTTTCATTTAATTTCACAAGCAACATTAGATGGTTTATTATTAGGCTTCATTTGTTGCTCAAATTCTTTGCCACAATCTGATTTTCACTCTTATTTTTCTCCTGTTTTGCTTTATTAGCTCTATTAATATCATCTTTCAAAATGGAATCAGGAGTCATAGGAAGCAAAGTAATATTTTATCCTTGTGAACAGAGTATACTTATTGTTTCTACCTTGGTGTCAAATTTTAACAAATTGCCATGGTCTACCAAGTAATAAGGAACATGCTTGCATAGGTACCACATCACAATCAACATAATCAGCATATGTAGAAATACTAAAATACACACACAGACAGTATGTTACCTTAACCTTGCTGTTGTTGAACCATTGGATGTAGTAAGGATGTGGATGTGGTCTTGTGGTGAGAGCTTCTCCACCATATCCATGCTAATTTATGGCCCAAAAATTTGTTATATATTCGATCATGAATCTTTGAAACATATTAAAAGTCAAGCTAAACTGAATCGTAGACATGCTAAATGGGTTGAATTCATTGAGACTTTCCCTTATGTCATTAAACACAAGAAGGGTAAAAGAAAATGTTATTCTGATGCTTTGTCTAGTCGCTATACTATGCTTTCACAACTTGACTTCAAAATATTTGGTTTGGAGACCATCAAAGATCAATATGTGCATGATGCTGATTTTAAAGATGTAATGCAGAATTGTAAGAAGGAAGAACATGGAACAAGTTCGTTATTAATGATGGTTTTGTGTTCCGTGCTAACAAGCTATGCATTCCTGCTAGCTCTGTTAGTCTTTGTTGTTGCGAGGCGCATGGAGGAGGATTAATGGGACACTTTGGCGTCAAGAAGGCGGAGGATATACTTGCTACACATTTCTTTTGGCCAAAGATGAGGCGGGATGTTGAGCGTTTTGTTGCTGCTGCACTACATGTCAAAAAGCTAAGTCACGACTTAATCCTCATGGTTTATATATGCCTTTGCTGTGCCTAGTGTTCCTTGGGAGGATATATCTATGGACTTTGTTTTAGGTTTACCTCGAACAAAGAAGGGAGGATAAGCATATTTGTTGTCGTGGATAGATTCTCGAAAATGGCACACTTTGTACCATGTCATAAAAGCGATGATCTTTGTTAATGTTGCTGATTTGTTCTTTAGTGAAATTATTAAGCTTGCATGGTGTGCCAAATACTATTGTTTCAGATCGTGATACTAAATTTCTTAGCCACTTTTGGAGATGTTTATGGGCTAAGTTGGGGACTAAACTGCTTTTTAGTACTACTTGTCACCCCCAATGATGGACAAACTGAAGTAGTCAATAGAACATTATCTACTATGCTTAGGGCTGTTTTGAAGAATAATAAGAAAATGTGGGAAGAATGCTTGCCTCATATTGAATTTGCTTATAATCGTTCATTGCATTCTACAACTAAGATGTGCCCTTTTGAAATTGTGTATGGCTTCCTACCTCGTGCACCTATTGATTTGTTGCCTCTTCCATCTTGGAGAAGGTTAATTTTGATGCTAAGAAGCGTGCTGAATTGATTTTAAAAATGCATGAGATAACTAAGGAAAACATTGAGCGTATGAATGCTAAATATAAACTTGCTGGAGATAAGGGTAGAAAACATGTTGTCTTTGCACTGGAGATCTTGTTTGGTTACATTTGCGTGAGGATAGGTTTCCTAATTTGCATAAATCAAAGCTAATGCCACGTCTTGATGGTCCATTTAAGGTGTTAGAGAAAATAAATGATAATGCATATAAACTTGAGCTGCTGCAGATTTTGGGGTTAGTCCACTTTTAACATTGCAGATTTGAAGCCTTATTTGGGTGAGGAATATGAGCTTCCGTCGAGGGCGACTTCATTTCAAGAAGGGAGGATGATGAGGACATCAATACCATTGTTACACCCACAGCCCCTCTTGCTACATATCTTGGACCAATTACTAGAGCTCACTGCGCCAATTAAATTATCGGTACTTTCGTTTCTTGGTAATGATTCTAATGTTCATGAGAATATGATGCTGCCTAAATTGGATACATTTGTTTTGCTTACAAATGAAGGCCCTAGCTTGGAGAAGGATGGACATTGGAGCAAGAACAAGCATGGAGATAATGCCATGCGCAAGGGAACAAACGGAGTTACAAGTGATGATTTCAGGACTTTGAAGCCACCATAATGGATGCATGAAGCCTTGGACGAAATATACAAGATGCTACTTCATAAATGTCGTCCGAGGCTATTCTAGGTGATCGTCACCTTATTAGTGGGCCAGGCCCATGTAATTTCGAAATACTTAAGTATAGGCTGTTTTTAGAGTCCAGTATGTGTGGGAAACAAGAGTTAGGGTTGATTTGGGACCCCTCCACCAAGGGCCACGAAATTCCCCCTCTTCCTCCATATATACAGCCCTTAGGGCACCTTTTAGACCTTAGGTTTTGTTTAGATTAAAAGTTACGCCATAGCTGCAACCTCGTGCCGTTTGTGTTCACGACCGAGACAAAGCGTCCAGAACCCCACCTTGATCAATAAAGCTTTCATCTTATATTCGCAATATCCAGTTGCAATCTCAGGTTTCTTGCTTGTTCTTCGTTTGCTCGCGGAAAGCAGACCCTCGTGGTCAGGTTGATCGTGCTCGGCGTGTCAATAACCTCTCGGAGTTGGTTTAGCGATTGCTAAAGCGCGGCGTCCTCGCCGTTAGTGGTCGGATCGTCAAAGTCGACTTCCTCCAGCGAAAACCACATCTCGCCGAAAGGCGGGACACCTTTGCCTCTATCGAGGAAGCCATGCGTGTAGGCGAACCCTCG